>CP092866.1:74022487-74047948 GCA_030710605.1 Cordylochernes scorpioides | reverse complement strand
AAGATGCAGTCTATTGTAATCGAATCAACGATCGGCCCAGCTGGCGAAAAGGTCTGTATAATTGAAACCAACATACTTTTGAAAATTCTTGAAAGATGTGGCATCGAATACAAAGTAGAAGAAACTCTTTCAACAAAGAAACGAACTCGCGAAACCCCATCAGATTCAACATCACGTAGCCAAAAGACACCGAGAATGGGATTTGTCTCACACCATAATGAAAACAATGTCTCCATGAACGAGGTTCCTGAAGTCCATCAAAAAACGCCCGCCGCTACCCCTCCTCAGGTTAACGATGAAAACACTGATGAAGACGGTCCTTGGACAACAGTCAGACATGCAAAAAAAGCCAAGAATACCACCTGTAATAGCAGAAAATGTAACAGACTGGAAGTTGCTCTGCCAAGAGCTGAAAGACCTGTGCACAGATAAATTCCAATGCACGATCTCAGGAAATAAGCACATTATCAAGGCCAAAAATATTTCAGACTTCAAAAAAATCAGGGAATATGTTCAAAAAACAATGGCGGCTACTCTTATAGACTCCAAGAATAAAAACCGCTCAAAGTGGTATTAAAAGGCGTGACAACAGCCTACAAGACTGAAGGTATAGCAATAGAACTTGCAACAATGGGCTTTACTGATACCTCTGTGAAGAGACTTCATAGAGAATCAAATAAAAGGCCAATGAATATAGTTTTGATAGAATTACCGAAAAATGAACATAACAAGAAAATTTACGGAATAACTGAACTTCTCTATCAGAAAATTGCAGTAGAATCTTTCAGAACAACAAACCGTGTGACTCAATGCTTCAACTGACAGGGTTTTGGGCACGGTCAACTTAACTGCTTCCTGAAACCAAAGTGCGTCAAGTGTGCTGAGGAGCACCATTCAAAGGACTGTCCAAGAAAGTCAAGACAACTTCTCCCAAAGTGTGCAAACTGCGAAGAAGCGCACACAGCCAATTACCGCGGATGCCCAAAGTTTCCAAGAGTACATCAGCAACAGCCAAGATACCCTGGTCAGTACAAATCTAACAACCCAATTCCGATTTCAAAGAGATCTGAAACACTGCCGAAAATTGAAGAACAACAAAACCAAAGCAATGCTGAGGTTGCGACAAAAAAAAAACTTCTCGTTCTGAGACTGAGGACCTGTGTGAAAAATTGCTGCAAGTAATTAAAACATACCTACAATGATGAATTGCAAATTACGTTTTAAAATTATTGCTTGGAATTGTAACGGAATCAGATCAAAGAAAGAAGAATTATTGCACTTGTTAGAAGATAACTCAATAGACATTGCTCTGCTCAGTGAAACTCACCTTAAACCCTCAATTGATCTGAAGTTCAGGAACTATCAAACCATTAGAACTGACCGAATTGAAGGAAAATGTGGGAGAACAGCCATCATTATAAAACCCCCTTTTAAATATAAACATATGTCGATTCATACTTCAAACTTGGAAAATACTTCAATTTTGATAAAACCAGATGGAAAAACCCTCTTGCAAATCTCAGCAATTTATAAGAAGCCTGATGCACCATATCAGAATAAGATTTAAACCAACTGATAAAACACAATCACGCAATAATTGTTGCAGAAGACTGGAACTCCAAACACCCTCTTTGGGGATCAAGGACTTCTAATAACAGCGGAATCGTGCTGCAAAATTTCTCTGAAAGAGAAAGCCTTGACATTTTCGCACCTTCGTCACCCACGCATTACAGTCCACTCGGCAATCCCGATTTCCTAGACTTTGCTGTTTTTAAAAACATTCCCTGGACCCCAAAGGCCAGAACCACCGACGATTTATCATCTGACCATCTCCCTGTAATCTTTGAATTGAATTGTCCAAAGGATGAATTCACAACCCAGCTCAGTAGGTAACTAATTGGGTTCATTTTCAACAAGATATAATCTCCACCACGCCCCCAAGATTCCCCTTGAAAACTGAAGTAGACTGAAGTAGACATTGATTCAGCAGTTGGAATTTTAAACGAGAAAATTAATAATAGCTACTCTAAAAACACCATAGTCTCATTTTCCAAATTAATAAAGAACCCAAAAACCAAAGCCTTTATAAGAGAGAAAAATAAAGCTCGGGATTGATGGCAATCATCTTGGGATCCAGCTCATGTGTATGTGTGTGGAGCTACTTACCTCAATCTTCAAGGAAAGGTAAACTAAGCCCTTTAAGCAGTGAAATCTGAAAATTGTAATAGTTTTTTAAGCAAACTTGAATCGAGCCCAACATACTTCTGGAAAAAAACAAAACCCATTAGTAAAAAACTTGACAAAATCACTAATTTAAATGCAAATTGAAAACCTTGCTGACCGACAAAGAAATTGGAAATGATCTTTCAGAGCATTTTTCCAAACACTTTTACAAGGTGGAGGATGAGGTTCCGTCTTACCTAACAGATAACACTTGCCAACATCCCCAAGAGAATATACCTAAGTGACAACGCCAAATGAAGTCAAGGAAGTGATTGAAAACCTAGGTTATCACAAAGCTCCAGGCCACGACAATATTACGCTGCAAATGACAAAAAACCTCCCCATCAAATGGATAGTTTTCCTCGCTGGGATCTTCAATGCTGCATTACACCTGTGCTACTTCCCGAAGACGTGAAAACATGCCATTATCATAAACATTCCAGAAAAATCACCTGTCAAATCACCTGAAGATCTCAGACCAATCAGCCTTCTCTCTACCATCGGTAAGGTATACGAGAGAATTGTTCTTCGCAGATTGCAGACACATACATGGATTCTATTAACTTTATCATTCCTCAACAATTTGAATTCAGAAAAGGACACTTCACAACCCACCAGCTAATCACAGTAATAGACTACATCCAAATAAGAAAGTCCCACAAGGAGGCAATAGGTGCTGTTTTTCTAGACTTTACCAAAGCCTTTGATAGAGTATGGCAGGATTGTTTGATAACAAAAATACCAAAAATTCAATTTCCAAGGGATTTTATTAAATTCTTGAAAAACTATCTCCAGGACAGGATCTTTTCAATTAATCAAGGGAATTATCTAACCACGGCAAAACCAACCCAGATTGGAGTCCCTCAAGGCTCTATCCTTGGACCCTACCTATTCAACATCTACCTCAACGATTTCCCTCCACATCCAAAATGTCAAACAAAACCTTTCGGAGATGAAGTAACAATTTTAGCAAACTCCAAATCAATATAAATAATAACTACACAACTCCAAAATTACATAAACAGTATAACCAAATGGTGCAATGATTGGAAATTAGACATCAACCCAAAATATTTTTCCTCCACTAGACAATAAAAAATGCAAGCCACAATCCATCCTAAAGGTAAACCAGAGTCCTATTAACTGGACTGACAGCGTTAAATATCTTGGAGTTACCTTAGACTCCAAGTTGAAATTCAACATGCATCTCAAAAATATCATAACGAAAGCAAAAATAACATTATCAAGCCTTTTCAACTATAAAAGCAAATTGACTACAAAACAAAAGTTTACTCTATACAGAAGTTGTATCCTCCCGATAGTAACATATGAACTCCCAGTTAGGTGCAAATATATTACAACCACAGACAAAAATAGGATAAACGCATTTATGAGAATCTGCCTTCGGACAAGTATAGGAGATCCATTCAACCTATCAAACAAGATTTTGAAGGAGGACTTGAAACAACCCGATCTAGAAGATATATACCAAACTTCCGTTAAGAAATTATACCTCCAAAAGCAAAATTCAAATAATCCAACTGTTAGGTTTTTAAAATTATTATTATTGCATTTTATTAATTAATTATAATTCATATTCATAGAATTTTATTGTTACCTAGCGGATGTACCCGGCTTCGCCCGGGTTTTACCCGAGTAAAGGTTTGTTTAACGAATCTCTCGATAAAGTGAACATTTTTTCCCGGTACCTTGAAAAATACTCGATAAGTTGAATAAAATCAATATTAACTGGTTCCCTCGGTAATTGGAAGTTAAAGGAATAATATCTTTCCTTGGAATTGCCGTGTCATCCTGAATTTTGTCTTTCCTAATTTTCTACATAACAAAATCATTGTATCATCATGATAATATTTAGATTAGATTGTTGAATTATAACAGATAAATTAGAATATTTATCTTGATTATTTTTAGGCGAAAAGTTTTTTCAAAAATTTTATTTGCTAGAAACCTTCCCAGTACTATACTAAATAACCTCCCAACGTTTCATGGCGTTCCAATCAGTGGTTTGGTCAGGCATAAAGGACACACACACACACACACTCGAGCGTGCGGCCACGCTTTCGCGAGCTCCGCCGTTTTCGCCTTTTGAGTGCGTGTGAAAGGCGCTTAATCTGGCAAGTGTGGTATTGGCAGAAAGCCCAGGATGTGCTGAAAAAGTGCCTGAAAGGCCCAGCATCCTGCTACAAAAAGGCGAAGAATTATCGCTAAAAGACAGAAATATGAAGAAAACAAATGAAATTTCTTCTGAAAATCAAAAATATGCAAATTCGCCGGCAGGCGACATGCATGTAAATCTGGCCGCCGCGCGTGGTGACGTCACGGCGCCACCGACTGCTGCTACGACCAGCGCCACAACAGCCAGCCCGCCCTCGCTCAACTGGGCCGACAGCGAGATGGCGGAGGTGGACGCCAACGACGGCTACACAGTCGTGAAGAGCAAGAAAAGGCGCCGTGTCTCACCGTCACCTGACCACGCCGCTAAAACAGCCAAGCAGGCCTGCTGAGAAGCCCAGCTCCCAGCAGCTGAAGCGGCCAACAGGGCCGAGAGCAGTGCCGCCTCAGGAGATCAAGGCGACACGCGCCAACATCGCCGACGCCAAGGCGAGGCAGGACACAACCAACCACGAGAACTACGTCTTCGTGGAGCTGTGCCCAGACATCCCGGACTACTCCTACCTCAAGGCAATGAGCACGCTACTCGGGGGGCCGAAGGGCATCACGCAGTTCAATAGAATGAACGGTCACTACATCGTGGGCCTCGCGAACAAGGACCTTGCGAACCGTCTGGTCGCGGACGGCCTGGAAATCGAGGGAACGTCCCTCAAGGTCTTCCCCTTCCGCAAGAGAGCGGAGCGTATAGTCGTGGCCAACCTGCCCGGCTTTGTGGAGGACATCATCATCGTGAACAACCTGAGCCAATTCGGGAAGGTCACCTCCATCGCCCCCATCTTGGTCAAAATGGGGGAGTTCACCTTCACCGACGGCCGCAGGGAGGCGTTCATCCTGCACCGCGAGGGCGTAAGGCTGGAGACGCTGCCCACCCGACTGACCATCCATTCCAAGGGAGACACCCTGTCAGCCTTCCTCTCTTTTGGAATCAAGTGTTCCAAATGCTGGAAACAGGGCCACCGCAGAGCCAACTGCCCAGCGCTCGCCAGGCAGAACAGCAGCCCCAAGCAAGCAGCGTCTCCCAACGACGCAAGGCCCCCTCCCCCTCCTCCTCCTCCTCCTCAGCAGCCAAGGAAGCCGGCTCCTGTGCCCGCAACACCGGCGTCCCCTGTCCAACCGGCGAAGACATCAACAGAGGCTCCAGCGATCCCCTCGGCGCACCATCCTGCCGAACCGAGGGATCTTGCCCAGCCCGCCCCTGTCGCCCTCCCTGCTCCTCTAGCTACCCCGCGGCCCCTCGAGCCCGAGACCTTTCCGCTCGACATTGAGATGTCGGAGGAGGAGCTGACCTCAACTCCCTCCGCGTCTCCCCGGGGAAAACCCGCACTCGTCCGGCTGCAGGAGCACCTCAAGCAGTCCCCCAACCTCTCCATCGACTGGGACAAGCTGCCCGGTATAGACCGGGAGGACGCACAGCAGCTACTCACCTCTAAAAGAAAAATGGAGAAGCGAATGCCCTCGCTGACAAAAGCACAGGTCGCCCCCCTCGACGAGGTGGCCGAGACCATCAAGGCCTCGATTCCAGACTCCAACCACACCATCCGCAAGACCCTCCAGAAGACCAAGGGGGTGCTGCTTAACTGGCGGCCCCAATGAACCACCGCGTCGCCACCATCAACGCGCGAGGGCTCGCCACTCGGGGGAGGAGCCTTGCCCTTTGTCATCTCCTCAGGCAACATCGCGTTTGTCCAGGAGACAAACGCATTTCATCTGGGCAGCGGCCAAGACCTCTGCCTCGGCTACAACGCTGTTGTACTGGCCCATCCCGTAGCCATCTCGGGATCCGGACTCGCCTGCGTCTTCGGACCAGGCGTAGCCGTGCTACAACAGCGCATCCTGTGGCCGGGCCACATCGCCTTGGCAACCATAGATGTCCACGGCGAGGAGATGACGGCCATCGCCGTTAATCTGGCGCATGAACCCCGGGAGAGAAACCGGCAACTGGAGCTCCTGGCGGCGACAGCGACACAGGAGGAGGAGGGGGCCTGCTGGATCATCGGCGATTTTAACATCAGGGATCGGGGCCCCTCGTCATCATCATCGTCGGATGCCCTCGCCGCTCTTCTAGACCTGGCCGCGCTGGTCGACGTGGCCTCCCAGTTCGACGCCGCCCACCTGCCCACCAGAGTCGCCAGGCACGGCGACCAAGTCGAATCCAGCCGCCTGGATCGGATCCTCGTCCCTGCTGGAGTCCTGGATCGCGTGTCCATCTACGCGACCAGCCACTACCACCTCTCGGACCACCACCTCGTGCTACTCCAGGTGGGCCCGCCCACCACCGCCGTCTCCTCTCCCACCCAGCCTCGCTTGGCCGCGATGCTCCGCTCGGACCATGCTCTCGAACATCTGGCTGGCTATATCCGGGAGTTGGAGGAAGACACAGCGCACGATGACGACGACGGGACCTTTTGGGATAGGTGGACCACCATCAAGGCGGGGCTGCTGGCGGAGGCCAGATCCCTGCACGACCCGCGCCACTCTGCCAGCGACAGCTACGTCTACAGGGCGAGACGTTACATCGCGGCGCAGCTCGAGGCCTCCTCCATCCGGGCAGACTACCCATCGCTGCAGGACCTGGCACGCGCCATCCGCCTCCGTCGCCCGGTCAGCGTCATCAGGGACGAGGAGGACAACGTCATCGAGGGCCCAGAGCTTCGGCGGAGGGCGTTCGCGACCTTCCAGCCCCGCTTCGCCCATCCCACCAGCGGTCCAGCTGCGGGAGCCGCCTTCATCGCCAGCAGCGCGCCCACCACCACCACCCGCGAGCTGAGTGAGGATGACCCGCTCCACCGGCCAGACATCAGCCCCAGCGAGATCGCCCACGCCATCGAGCACCTCCCTCGCGGAAAGGCCCCCGGCTGGGACGGCTTGCCGTGCGAGCTCCTCGTCGCCTTTAACGAGGACTTCTTCGCGGAAGCTCTGGCAAGGGTGTTCGCGGCTTCACGGCTCCGCGGTGCCCTGCCTCCGTCGACGCGGCGCAGCTCCATCTGCCTCGTGCCCAAAGCCCGCGGAGGTCGCCTCGCCTACGCCGTCCCCGGGAGGTCCCCGTCATGGAACATCGCCATGGTGACGGACGCCGTCGAGGAGGCCACCGCCCTGGGCTCACCGCTGGCCGTCATGGGCGTCGACCTAGAGTCCGCCTTTGGCTCATTGGACCGCGGCTTCCTGAAGTCCCTGCTAACATCCCTCCGCCTCCCGCCGGCCTTCAGAGCCTGGATTAACATCCTGTACGCCGGGGCGGACGCCACCATCCGGGCCGGAGGCTTCTACACCACCGCCTTCCCCCTCCTCAACGGCCTAAGACAGGGTTGCGCCGTGAGCGCCGCACTTTTTAGCATCGCCACGGGGCCGCTGCTACGTCGCCTGGAGTTGACCCTCGGCGTGGGCAATGTCATCGCCTACGCCGACGACATCGTCCTCCTATTCCATCGCGACGGAGACTTCGAACGGGTGGCGACCGTCTTCGAAGAATACAGGCAGGCCTCCGGAGTTGGCGTGAACCTCCGGAAGAGCGCTGGCCTCTGGTGCGGCGCCTGGCGCAACCGCGGCGACTCCCCTCTCGGCGCCTCCTGGTCGACCACCTCCATCAGGGACCTCGGGCTCGACATCGCCCCCAGGAGCACCGTCGCCCACCGGGAGCAGCATCTCCTGGCCCTCCTGGAGACTGCATGCCGCAGATGGACGCCCTGCACCCGCGGCCTCTCCCTCGTCGGGCGAGCAAGAGCCACGAACACGCTGGTGGGCTCTGTCATCCAGCACCACCTACATGGCTATTTAACATCACCCCTGACCATCGCCATGCTGCAGGCCCGACTGGCGAAGTTCGTCTGGGGACAGGACCACACGGCGTGGCTTCCCGCCGTTGTCATGGCGAGGCCAGTTGCCATCGGAGGCCTTGGCCTTCTCGACCTCGCGACCCAGCTCCAGCTCGCCTGCCTCAAGGGGGTGCAGGTCGCGCTCCGCGGGGGCAGAAATGCCTTCAGCTGGCTGGTCGGCGGCAACAGCGGGGAAGCCTGAATCCACCCTCCACCGGACGGCACCCGTTTCCGGCTGCTGAAGCTATGGGAGGAGGCCTCCAACATCCTGGGCCTCAACCACCGGGCGGTCCCCAAAGCTCAGCTGCTGTTCCTCCCCATCATCGGCGGCTGCTGGTTCCTCCGCCCTCCAGACCTCCTGGCCCCCGCCCGCTGGAGCGAAGCCCGAGTCCGGGACCTCATCGAGGAGAAACACCTCATCGCCCGCCCTACGTGCTCGGCCCTGGCTGACGCCGCGGCCCTGGGAGCCTTCTGTCGGAGGCTGACCTTCGAGAACGCCGTGGGCTTCGGGGCGGAGTCCACGCCTTCATCCAGTTCCCTTGCTGCGGCCGTGGTGCTGCGTGGGACGGCTACGCCGTTCCTCAACGGCCTCATGACCCTCGGCCCGACGGGTCCTGGATCGTCCGCGCCTCGCCGCCACGCCCATCTCCAGATTCCTGGCGAGATGGACGCCCACCATCAATCCACCATCCAGGATCGACTGGGCCTCGCTACGGCGCTGCGCCTACTCGGGCCACGAGGCCGACGCGGCCCTCAAGTTGGCCCTCCACGCCCTGCCCCATCCGGCCCATCCTGCCTCGGTCGGCCCCTCCTGTCCTGCCTGCGGGTCCATCGACCGCTCCCTCAGCCACCGTTACTGGTGCTGCCCCTCCATCAGGCCTCTCATTAGAGAGGCCTTCAACATCATAGGGCGGCCCCCTGACCTGCAGGCTTGGATCTTCGGCGGGTCCGGCCTTGAGGACGACGCCCTTTCCATCCTGGCGTCGGCAAAGTTGCGAATTTATCGCTACTTTGTCCAGGTTGGGTTAGGAGAAGCAGTGGAGGACCCGCTCATCGCCTGCTCCGGGACCCTCCAGCGCCGAGGTCTCCTTCCTTTGTCCCCCTTGTAAATTTGTATCATATATGTATATATTTAATTCTTTATGTATATATTTTCTTCTTCTCTCTCTCTCTCACGTGAGATGTAATATTGTCTAAGATGACAATAAATAATTTTTAATTGTCAATTGTCACACACACATACATTCATTTTTATATATATAGACTAGCGGATGTACCCGGCTTCGCCCGAGGTTTTACCCGAGTAAAGGTTTGTCTAACAAACATTTGTTAAAACAATTCTCTATAAACTTATAAAAAAAAGATATATTTTGATAATTTGAAACTCGTAAGTTTGAATCTCTCGATAAAGTGAACATTTTTTCCCGGTCCCTGTGTGCCGTGTCATCGTGAATTTTGTCTTTCTTAATTTTCTACATTACAAAATCATCGTTTTATCTAGTGAACATTTTCTCCCGGTCCCTTGAAAAATACTCGATAATTTGAATAAAATCAATATTAATTGGTTCCCTCGGTAATTGGAAGTTAAAGGAATAGTATCTTCGCCTTGAATTGTATCATTATTCTTGTCTCAAATAAATTGCCGTGTCATCCTGAGATAGTATTACTTTTGATAAATAATCTTTAAGATAATAAACTTAGTGATAATAAAACTTATAGATAAAAAAACTTGTTATCATCGTCGCAATGGTGGCGCTGCTTGCGATTTAAATCTACAAATCTGCAAATAACTCTAAGGATATTCTGGATATTCTAGAAATTATTTTTCAAAAACCTTCCCGGGGATATACCTAATAATATACCAAATTTTCACGGCGATTGGATGTATGGTTTTTAACCCTATAGAGTACACACAGACAGACATTCAATTATATATATATATAGATTATCATCTTTTTTTGTTGTTTTCTCTTCTTCTGTTTTCTTTTGTGTTATAAATACAAATAAATCGCATGAAATAGTAGTGTAATTCTCCTTTGTTGTTAGAAATAAATCGAATTGAGTCAGCTCGTTCTTTCTAGAAGAAACTTCAAAGAAAACGTGCTAACATTTTTTGGTACCGAAACCCGGGAGAGAAGTAGAAGAAATAGAAAGTTCTTAGAAGCCATAGAAATATAAAAAGGTAAGGTTTTGAATACTAATCTTTAAAAATATGGAAACAGAAATCTTAATTTTTGAATCTCTGATTAAAAGTTTAGAATTGATAAAAGCAGATGTAGAATATAATTTAGAAGGCAATGATAAATACGCACTTATACAAAATAAAGAAGACTTGTTAAATTTAAAAGCTAGCTTTGATAATCAATATGTGAAATTAGTAGAATATAAAGGCATTAATGCTGAAGAAAAATTTAAGGTATTCTTTGAGGCAAAGTCTAAAATCAATTCTTATTTGATAAAAATAAATAGATCGCTGGGAAATTTAAATAAAAATACATTTCTGGTGAAACGGATTTAGAACTTCCCAAATTTCAATTGCCCACCTTTAGTGGTGATATTTCAGATTGTCTGAGTTTTAAGGAAATTTTAATTAGATCTATTGATCAAAATCCACCACTGGGAAATTTTCAAAAAAACTTCAATATTTAAATTCTGCACTAAAATGAAATGCCGCTAGACTTATTAGGGCGTTCAATATTTCTAATACAAATTATCCTATTGCCTGGCAAACCTTGGTCAATAGATTCGACAAAAAAAGTGAATTGGCTTTTAAACAAATTCAAAATTTGTATGATCTGAATATTGTAAAACAATTTTCGAATAAATATTTACTTGGTCTCCTGGACACTTGTAACGAAAGCATTCAGAATCTCTCTATCCTCGGATTGGAACGTAATAATTCATCGGATATGATTTTAATTCATATAATTCAATCAAAACTTGATCGTTCAATAAGAAAAGAATGGGAGATGAGTTTGCTTGAGAAAGAATATCCATCGTATGAAAAGATGATTTCTTTCCTGGAAAGATTTGCTGGAAGTCTCGGGAGTTTTCAGAATAAAAAAAAATCAAAACAATTCTACAAAATGAATAAATCCACTCATTCTCATTCAGCAACATTTGCCTCTGGCTCTAGTATAGATAGCAGAGTCAAGTCATGCGTCTTATGTAAAGGTGAACATTTTTTGTTAAAATGTCCTAAGTTTAATGGTATGATGCTACCTGAAAGATGGACATTTGTAAAAGATAATCGTCTATGTTACAACTGTCTAAGATCTAATTTGCAGACAACAAAAGTCATGATCGGGTATTACTCTCTACGGCTTTAATAAAAGTCAAATCGGAAAACGGGGTTCTTCAAACATGTAGAGCCCTCATAGATACAGGCTCTCAAAGGTGTCTCATAACAAATAGCTGTCGGAAGAAATTAAATCTTCCTCTTGCTGAATGTAAAATACAATTTTTGGTTTGGGAAACAAACTTGTAGAACAATCAATGGGTGAGGTCTCTCTCCAATTTAGCCCACATTTCTCTCTCAAACCTAATATTCAACGCCAATCCTATAGTCATTGATAAGATCACATCAGAATTGCCCAATTTCTTTATAGAAAAGGATAATTGGCCTTATTTGAAAAATCTTGTGTTGGCTGACCCCAATTTTGACAAATCTAGCCAGATTGATTTAGTGATAGGAGCAGAGCTTGCTCCATGCTTATTTAACGGGAAGGTTAGATTCCAAAATTTTTCTGGACCCACTGCGTGCGGATCCAAATTGGGATGGTTACTTACAGGTAAAATATTACTGTCAGGTGAAAATTACAATCAAGATATAACTATGCTCGCGTCGGAGGAACAAGACGATTTTCTAAAAAAATTCTGGGAGATGGAGTCAGTACTCTCTGCCAAATCTTTAACCAGAGAAGAAATTCCGTGTGAAGAAATATATATTAATAACCTCAAAATTCTGGAAGATGGAAGGTACTCTGTTGGGCTGCCATTTATAACATTGCCAACTCTTGGCGAATCTAGAATCAATGCTCTGAAACAATTTCAATCACTTAAAAGAAAATTACAAAAATCTTCAAGTATCCTAAAACAATATTGTGATTTCATGGACGAATATCTTTTAATCAATCATATGGAGCTTATTCCCAGTGATGAGCTGGATACACCTTCAGGACAATATTATTATATACATCATCATTGTGTTTTTAAGGAGCAAAGCACTACCACTAAATTGAGAGTTGTTTTTGATGCATCTTGCAAAACTAGCAATGGCAAATCTCTAAATGACTTTTTTCATGTAGGACCAAAACTACAACAGGATATCTTCAACATTCTGATAAGATTTCGAACACGCCCAGTAGCTTTTTCAGGAGATATAGAGAAAATGTATCGCCAAGTAAGAATCGATTCTAGGGATTGTGATTTCCAGAGAATTTCATGGAGAAAAAAAACCATCAGAAACTTTATTGGATTATAGACTACTGACTGTGACATATGGATTGTCTTGTGCGCCATATCTCGCCACGCGTACCCTACATCAACTTGCAAGGGACAAGGTGTCAACTTTCCCAGTGGCCTCAAAAATAGTACAAACCGATTTTTATGTTGATGACTTGCTTTCTGGTGCAGACACAATTGAAGAAGCTACATGTCATATTCGTGAAGCCAATAATCTTCTTTCTTCAGCCGGATTTTCTCTTAGTAAATGGAGATCAAACGTCCCGGAGGTCCTTTCTGGATTTTCAGAACAGGTTGAAGATAGGCATAATCTTCGGGATTTTGAGAGTGATTCATGTGTCAAAATACTTGGTATTTGTTGGAATCCTTCCTTGGACATTTTTCAGATTCTTGTTAATGACATTCCAGAACAAACGAATTCTAAAGACATTTGTTGTCCCACATCTCCAGAATCTTTGATCCTATAGGCTGGCTGTCCCCGGTTATTATTCGTCTTAAAATTTTGCTTCAATCACTTTGGAAACAGAAGTTGAATTGGGATGATCCCTTGCCTGATACTTTGTGCTCTCAATGGAAGAAAATCGAAAAGGAATTATCCGTATTAAATAAAATTCAAATTCCTAGATACTTCTCGTGCAGGGGAGCTTTACTATCTGTTGAACTTCATGGTTTTTGTGACTCTTCAGAAGTTGCATATGCGGCAGTATTTTATATAAGATCTCTCATTTCAAATCGGGCCAAGTGAAAGTTTCTCTGATTGCTTCCAAGACGAGGGTAGCTCCTCTGAAAATGATTTCCATACCACGGCTGGAGCTGTGCGCTGCTCTTCTTCTCGCAACTTTATATGATACTATTCGCAATTCTTTATGCTTACAAATTGATAGAGTATTTTTATGGACTGATTCCAAAATTGTTCTCAGCTGGATTAAATCTGAATCTAGTCATTGAAAACCATTTGTCGGAAATAGGATTGCTGAAGTTCAAAGAATGACTTTACATTCTTCCTGGCATTATGTCATTTCGAAAGATAATCCTGCAGACTGCGCTTCCAGAGGTATAACTCCTTCAGAGCTGGTGGATCACTCTCTTTGGTGGCGTGGACCAACTTGGCTCTCGGATGTGAACTTTGAAGACCAATTCAAACTCAATATGATTTTCCGAAAGAAATTTCAGGTGAATGACGAAAGACTTTCTCTGTTTCTCATTCCACTAATCTTCTTTTCCCAGACTTCATTTTCAAATACTCAAATATCAACGAACTTGTTAGAATTACAGCATGGATTTATAGATTTGTATTCAATGTCCAATGTTCTTTCAATGAAAGAAAGAAAGGACATCTATCTTCAAGCGAATTAACAAGTTCAATTCACAATAACATTCGTTTCATTCAAAGTTCTGAATTTCAATCAGAAATTACCTGTTGGAAACAAAAGAAATCTTTACCAACTAACTCAAGGCTTTTATCTTTGAATCCTTTCATTGATGAATCTGGACTATTACGGGTTGGTGGAAGATTACGTCATTCAAATCTGCAATTTGATGAAAAGCATCCAATAATATAGCCAAGAGATCATTTTATAACGGAATTTATAGTGCGACAGTGTCATCTGGATCATTTACATTCTTATCTTCAACTGACCATGTCAGCACTACGATTACGATTTTGGATTCCTGCAGGCAGAAGTTTGGTCACGAAAATAATCCTCCAATGCATGGTGTGTTTCAGGGCTAAACGCCAAGTTACCATGCAAATCATGAAAGATCTGCCTATGCACCGAATTGTGAAATCAAATCCGTTCACTAAAATTGGAATCGACTTTGCAGAGAGGACCGTTTTTGATGAAACCAAACATCAAAAGATCCAAAGTAAAATCAAAATCATATGTTGCTTTATTTGCATGTTTCTGCACAAAAGCAATTAATATAGAAATTGTATCAGACCTACCTTCAGCGGCTTTCCTCGCAGCTCTCAAATGGTTTATTTTTCGTCGAGGAAAACCTTCTGATATATTTAGTCATAACGGGACCAACTTTAGGGGAGCTAACAACATTCTCCGAGATCAGTTTGGTATATTGAAAGTTTCAACAATTTAAAAATTCATATCTAATGAACGAATCAACCGGCATTTTATACCTCCTTCCGCCCCAAATTTCGGAGGGGGGGGGGGTATCTTGGAGGCTAATATATAATCCTTCAAATTTCATCTTCTCATATGCTTGAAGTCTCGGATACTCACATTTGAAGAGCTGAGTACTCTGACAACTCAAATAGAAGTTTGTTTAAATTCGCGACCTCTTTGTCCTCTAAGTTCAGATTCAGACGATTTTAATCCTCTTACACCAGGACACTTCTTAATCGGGAGACCCTTAACTGCCCCTCCAGAATCTAATAATGATGATGATGTTCCGATAAACTACCTTGATCGCTGGAGCCTAAATTAAAAAAATAAAACTGTATTTTGGAAACGTTGGAATTGAGAATGCCTCTACAATTTCAACAACGCCTAAAATGGCTAAAATCCTCACCCAACATTAAAGAAGGTGACCTCATCTTGCTCAAGGATACCATATGACCACCAGCAATGTATTGGAATCTTGGTCGCATCACCAAAGTCTTTCTAGGAGCGGACGGAAAGTTCGAGTCGTTCGAAGTGAAGACCAAGCACCAAGAGAACGCCTTACTAGAACTGTCTCTAAAATAGTACCATTACCTTTTGCTGAGGACTAAGTTAGTCCACCGGGGTGGAGTATGTTAGGTTTTTTATTATTATTATTGTATTTTTTTATAATTCATATTCATAGAATTTTATTGTTACTTATTATCATTTTTTGTTGTTTTTTTCTCTTCTTCTGTTTTCTTTTGTGTTATAAATACAACTAAATCGCATTAAATCGTAGTGTAATTCTCTTTTGTTGTTTGAAATAAATCGAATTGAATCGAATTGAGTCAGCTCGTTCTTTCTAGAAGAAACTTCAAAGAAAACGTGCTAACACCAACCATACAAGATATTCTGCAGAATAAATGAGATATCAATCCCCGATTTCGACGACCGGCCCTGACAGTTAGTTAAGAGCTCATCGCCCAACAGCTGCCCTCCTACAAGGTCCGGGGGGACCACCTCTACTCCACCAACTTGCCATGTTTAAATAGCCAGGACAAGGTGACTCGCGAGCTGTGCTCGAATGTAGCAACTGTAAATTGAGACAAAATAAATAAATCTAAAAAAAAGTACAAAAAGGCCAGAACCACCGACGATTTATCATCTGACCATCTCCCTGTAATCTTTGAATTGAATTGTCCAATGGATGAATTCACAACCCAGCTCAGCCGAGTTACTAATTGGGTTCATTTTCAACAATCTAATCTCCACCACGCCCCCCAGACTCCCCTTGAAAACTATAGTAGACATTGATTCAGCAGTTGGAATTTTAAACGAGAAAATTAATAACAGCTACTCGAAAAACACCATAGTCTGATCTTCCAAATTAATAAAAAACCCAAAAACCAAATCCTTAATAAGGGAGAGAAATAAAGCTAGGAAAAGATGGCAATCAACCTGGGATCCAGCTCACATATATATATATATACATGTATATATATACATGTATATATATATATACTTACCTCAATCTTCAAGGAAAGGTAAACCAAGCCTTTGAAGCAGAGAAATCTGAAAAGTGGAATAGTTTTTTAAGCAAACTTGAATCGAGCCCAACAGACTTCTGGAAAAAATCAAAACCCAATGGGAAAAAACTGACAAAATCACTAGTTTAAATGCAAATGGAAAAACCTTGCTGGCCGACAAAGAAATTGGAAATGATCTTTCAGAGCATTTTTCCGAACGCTTTTCCAAGGCGGAGGATGAGGTTCCGTCTTACCTAACAGATAACACTTGCCAACAACCCCAAGAGAATATACTATGAATGACAACGCCAAATGAAGTCAAGGAAGTGATTAAAAACCTAGGTAATCACAAAGCTCCAGGCCACGACAATATTACGCCGCAAATTACTAAACCCTCCCCATCAAATGGATAGTTTTCTCGCTGGGATCTTCAATGCTGCATTACACCTGTGCTACTTCCCGAAGACGTGAAAACATGCCATTATCATAAACATTCCAGAAAAATCACCTGTCAAATCACCTGAAGATCTCAGACCAATCAGCCTTCTCTCTACCATCGGTAAGGTATACGAGAGAATTGTTCTTCGCAGATTGCAGACACATACATGGATTCTATTAGCTTTATCATTCCTCAACAATTTGAATTCAGAAAAGGACACTTCACAACCCACCAGCTAATCACAGTAATAAACTACATCCAAATAAGAAAGTCCCACAAGGGGGAATTAGGTGCTGTTTTTCTAGACTTTACCAAGGCCTTTGATAGAGTTTGGCATGATGGGTTGATAACAAAAATAACATAAATCAATTTCGAAAGGATTTTATCAAATTCTCTAAAAGCTATCTCCAGGACAGGACCTTCTCAATTAATAAAGTGAATTATATAACCACGGCAAAACCAACCCAGATTGGAGTCCCTCAAGGCTTTATCCTTTGACCCTACCTTTTCAACATCTACATCAACGATTTCCCTTTACATCCAAAATGTCAAACAAAGCTTTTCGCAGATGACGCAGCAATTTTAGTAAACTCCAAATCAATAGGAATAATAACTACACAACCCCAAAATTACATAAACAGTATAACCAAATGGTGCAATAATTAGAAATTAGACATCAACCCAAAAAGGTCTCAGGCAATGATTTTTTCCTCCACTAGACAATAAAAATATTCAAGCCACAATCCACCTTAAAGGTAAACCAGAGACCTATTAACTGGACTGACAGCGTTAAATATATTGGAGTTACCTTAGACTCCAAGTTGAAATTCAACATGCATGTCAAAAACATCATAAAGAAAGCAAAAATCGCAAAAATAACATTATCAAGCCTGTTCAACTATAGAAGCAAATTGACTACAAAACAAAAGTTTACTCTATACAGAAGTTGTATCCTCCCGATAGTAACATACGCACTCCCAGTTTGGTGCAAATATATTACAACCACAGACAAAAATAGGATAAACGCATTCATGAGAATCTGCCTTCGGACAAGTATAGGAGCTCCATTCAACCTAACAAACAGAATACTGAAGGAGGACTTGAACCAACTCGATCTGGAAGATATGTACCAAACTTCCGTTAAGAAATTATACCTTCAAATGCAAAATTCAAATAATCCAACCATACAAGATATTCTACAAAATAAAGGAGATATCAATCCCCGATTCCGACGACCCGGCCCTGACACTTAGTTAAGAGCTCATCGCCCAACAGCTGCCCTCCCGCAAGGCCTAGGGGAACAACCTCTGCTCCACCAACTCGCCATGTGTAAATAGCCAGGACAAGGTGACTCGCGAGCTGTTCTCGAATGTAACACCTGTAAATTGAGACGAAATAAATGAATAAATAAATCTCACAGTATCAGTGTGCTTGCTTGTGCTTCCGTAGTGACTTTGGACGGGAAATAATTCACGAGGTAGGAGGCAGTAAAGTAGAGCCTTATAGGAGCAAAATACAGTTCTCTAAGTAGGAGCTAACAGGTAGATTAAATTGGCGAAACTGCTTGGAGGGTTCACCACTGATGGGCCAAGCCCTCTCAATATTTTTTCTTCGCAGTAAGGACAGTATAAGTTTATGATGCATTAGCGCGCCATCTGTTATCAAAATTCAAAACTATTATAAACGTGCATGATTCTTTTTAAAAATGAACAATTTCTACTGTCCTTAATGCAATGGAAAAATTAATAGGAGGGCCTGGCTCATCTGTGGTGAACCAATGGTAGATTAAACTGGCGAAACAGCTGGGAAAGTTCACAACTGATGAGCCAGGCCCTCCTATTAATTTTTCCATTGCAGTAAGGACAGTATAAATTGTTTATTTTTAAAAAGAATCATGCGCGTTTATAAAAGTTTTGAATTTTGATAACAGTATAAGTTTGTTTTGCGTTTAAAAGAAACATTCATGCTTTGATGCTTCCATTTCTTATAATTAGATGACACGTTATCGCCTTACAATGAAAAAGGAATGTCAATAATAAATACTCTAAAAATCTCGGCTATTTAAACACCTCCAGCAAACAGGCCATTCATTTAATCTGGAAGAAACGGTGTGTCACGACAAGAACATGTCGCCCCAATACAAAATATTGGTTTTGTAAGTCCTAGTCTCAATGGCAAACAGCAGCATCAACCAGTCCAATATGGAGGAGAGGAACGCGGCTGTACACAATATCTTATAACTATCTCCTCAGAATGTGTTTTTTTAGTATTTGGAGATTTTAGCACAGATCGATAGGTAGGAAATCAATTATCATATATTTTTATTTTAAATATATTTATTTTTATATATAATGTTACACATTTTTGATTAATATTTATCTCAAAATATTTAAACAAATATATGAGCAAAACAAAGCTATTAGCGAAATAAAGGGAAAAAACACAAATGGGTTTATTTTATAAGAAACAAATTGTTTTAAAAATGATAGAATGGTACTATTGATAAACATTGTTAACGGTGATGATGTTTACAGTGGTGACATTCTAGATAACATTGGGATTATTTCCTATTGGTTTTCAAATGTTTTTGTTCCTCTCATCCATAGAATGGATTTTGTTGAGGAGTGATTTAATTTAATATAAATAAATGTTGTGGGTGTACACTTTATTATTAGGCTCCGTCGTTATTTTTTTTTTCATCTTTCGAACTAGTTGTCGAGGTTATTTCCTTGCTTGTTGTAGTCTCGGCTGGTGCAGTTGTCGAGCTTATTTCCTTGCTTTTTGTAGTCTCGGCTGGTGCAGTTGGCGAGTTTATTTCCTTGCTTGTTGTAGTCTCGGCTGGTGCAGTTGGCGATATTATTTTCTTGCTTGGTGTAGTCTCGGGTGATGCAGTTGGCGAGTTTATTTCCTTGCTTGTTGTAGTCTCGGCTGGTGCAGTTGGCGAGATTATTTTCTTGCTTGTTGTAGTCTCGGCTGGTGCAGTTGGCGAGTTTATTTCCTTGCTTGTTGTAGGCTCGGGTGATGCAGATGACGTGGACGTTTCAGGGGACGAAGGATTCTCTGGGGTTGATGCAGATGACGTGGGCGTTGAAGGGGACGAAGGATTCTCTGGGGTTGACAAGGTCGTTTTGGGGGTTTCCGGAGAGATGGTTGTCCCAGGAGTGGGGGCCGAGTTTTCTGAAACACCAAACATAATTAATCATTGATGGCGAGAATCAGCCCTATTAAAAAGCCTGAACCAACAAATACTTATATGAAGTAAAGTCTTGGAAATAAATCTTTGAATGGAGTTTTCTCCACCTCACCGAAGAAGGGAAATGACAAAGTTATTCCGGAAGTTACAATTTTAAGAGAAGAATGTAGAAATTGCATAGAGCGAGAGATGGAACATTTATGTTAACGCGGTTTCTACTCTGAGCCCGTTGGGAGACCAAACTTGATAAAGGGATTGTTTTTAAGAGAGACCGGGAACTTCAATCTTTAACTGATCCAAATACTGACAGAGCCTCCAACATTTATTTGTAACTACAATATCCTACTTTAAAAACCATCGTGACTCAGCTTGTTAAATTTAATATTTTTCTGCAGGTTCTGTACCAAGTATTGTGGACACTGAGTGTCATCCTGGGTTTCCTACCACTTTCATCGCCGGTAACCAATCATGGCAGCGCAGACAAATTGTCGTTTTATTCAGAATTGATTCATGAAATTGGTGGAGGAGGGGTATAAACCGTCTATTTTCAACAGCCACGACCCGGGATCGAATACCGTATTGAAGTTTTTTTTTCTGAATAAAAATTGCTATAATGGCTCTCGATTTTTGCAAATGTCCAACGATGGGTGCAAGTAGCCAAACGGGCTCTTCGCACTTATAAGTGAGAAAGTTGAAGTGCTTTCCACATGTGTAGACATGTGGTGTCTTTACAGTAAAAGCAATCGCCAATTACTACCCATCATGATTATCATGGCTTGTATCACGTGTAATAGAGATGATAATAATAAAATAAAGAAATATACTTAAACAAGGAGACGCTTTTATACGAACTTCAGTAATTTTATTCTAATGAATTTTTCAAACCAATCAGATATTTCAATGTGGATGGAATCCTATTTGTCGTGTGTGCAGCGATAGTTCTGTATATAAGTGTGTCCGAGACATGGAGGCACTTTAAAAGTAAACTGAAGATCAAGAAAAATCTTTCTTTTTCGACTTTATTTAGCGACGTTTTGAAGACCCACTGTTTTTCAAGTCTTAAAGTTTTAAACCTGAGAGAGAGAGAGAGAGAGAGAGAGAGAGAGAGAGAGAGAGAGAGAGAGAGAGAGAAGTAGAGCTCCCCAGGTACTGGAGACAACGCTATCTTATCGCTTGGGATAAAGGAATTGTTTCCCAACAGTCTGGTGGCCACATGTCACCATACCTCTACCTGGACTTCCATCGCGGCCTTTAAGTGGCGTACAACTGCACTTTGGCTATATCTACGTACGCAGTTGAAACATTATTTATTTTATGATCTTTGTTACTACATAAATTTGGTAATTATTGTTTCTATTTATTGGAGAAAGGAGTTGTTGGGATTCTTCTGACTTGCTACGTATCTCTCTTAATAAAGGTATTTATTGATTAACATACCTACATAAATCATGTACTTGAAGAATGTGTAGGCTGAGAGATACAACAAAAGATATGTACAGAGCCTTGTAAAACTTTTATTTATTCAACTTAAAATGAATTTTATTTACAAGACTTTTCTTTTATAAATATTCTGACATGTTCATAATTTATTTAAGTAACCCAGGTTCCTGGAGCGTACAGAAATGTTCATAATGTTATCCAGAATGTGAGCTTATGTGTCTATCATTTTTCCTGTTTTCAAATAATCCCTTTATCACAAACTCAAAGCTATGCTGTTCAATGTCGACCGCGCAGTTATTCAGACTTCTCTTTTGTGATTGAGAAGCTTCTGTTGTTGTAAGGTGCTCAAAGCCATAATAAATCACAAATGTAAAGTACACCGCGTTTCAAAGAAAAGGTATCCTTTAAAGGGTAGCATGCTTGTTGACTTTGCTTAGAATTTTCAATGAAATCGGTTCCAAAAAATATTAATTAAACATTATATTTATTGATTTACAAGAGAGAGAACAAAATATAAAAGGGAAACTAATATTAAACAAAGGAACCTTTTTTTTCTTTTCGGTTAGCGCCTATTTACCTGTGAACTTACACACACTCTGTAGTAACAATTAATCCCTATATATATAAAAGTCAGTGTATGTATGTATGTGTGTTTCTATGACGGCTATTCACGTCCACAATACGTAACTAATCTGACTGAAATTTTAACAGTATATATATTAGAATTTGGAAAAACTTATAGTGAAAATTTCAGGTCTCTATCCCGAATATTCTTCAATTTATTTGCAAATTGCGTTGCAAATTTGCCCTTTCGCTCGCAAGCAGCGCCTCTGAAAATTTACATTTTTATTTTTATATTTTAAAAACACACAAAGTTTGGAGCGGGACGTATCACAAAAGTGACATCCACGGTGCCAATATATAATTGTAACGAATAGTATTTAAATCAAAACATTTAATCGGGTACAACCCGGGCGTTGACCGGGTCATTCGGGTAGTCCCTATATATATAAAAGTCAGTGTATATAATGTATGTATGTGTGTTTGTTCCTATGTCGGCTATACCCGTCCACAATACGTTACTAATCTGACTTAAATTTTACAGTATATAGAGTAGAATCTGAAAAACTTATAGTGAAAATTTCAGGTCTCTATTCCGAATATTCGTCGAGTTATTTGCAAATTGCGTTGCAAATTTGCCCTTTCGCTCGCAAGCAGCGCCTCTAGCGGTGAAGATGGAAGGTAATATCAGCTGACCTAATGTACATGTAAAAAGGGGTTTTAACAGGGCATAGAGAAAAATATGGAAGGAAAATTTGTCGCATTTTTAGCCAAGAAAAATTGAAATTGACAGGTTTTGGGCAAAAATAGTTGTTTTTTTTTTTAGTCAGAAAATGATGATGACAATATTGTTGTACCATCATTTGATTATCAGATACAAAATTATATCGGGAAAAATTCCAAAGAGCAGAGACCACGGGTGAAGCCAGTTCATTTTTAGTATTCAGGAACAAAATTCTAAAAAAAATAAAAAATCATTCGAGCAGAAGACACAAAGCCAGATCATCTCTCTATAAAAATATCGCTTCTCAGACACAAATTTGGAGCGGGACGTTTCACAAGAGTGGCATCCACGGCGCCAATTTATAATTGTAACGAATAGTATTTGAAAAAAAAATTTTTAAAAATTAGTAATTCGGCTAGTCCTCACTAAATTTTACTGATCTGACTTCATAAATTCTTTTTGCCGTTATATCATATATTCTGTAGGCTTTTCTTTTAATGGAATCTATATACAGGGTGTACCAGGTAAATTGGGACTAACTTTGACAGTCCATAAAACAAAAACTACTTGAGATTAAAAACTTGTTTTTTTTTTCATTACGTAGCCATATTCATGTAAAATGCAACAGTACATGTGTGCGCAGTGTAGTGATGAAGAGTAACCGAGAATTTGAAAATCGAGCTGCCATCATCGTTGCTCTGCGCGCCGGAAGGAGCCCCAAAGAGATAGTGGATTTTCTTAAGTTGCCCAAAACCACTATTTATCGTGTCAAGAAGCAGTTTGATGAGGCCGACAGTAACAAAGAGGGGATAGCTACAAGGAAAAAGCACTCGCGTCGATCGGACAGGGTAAGAGGCGAAGAATTTGTCAAAAATGTCAAGGAGAAGATTGATGGAAACCCTGGGAAGAGCATGAGGGCCATAGCCAAGGAAATGGACGTTGGCTCTATGACAATTGTCAGAACTATCCATGAGGACCTTGGTCTCAAGTCTTATGCCCTTCGGAAAGGTCAGTTGCTGACTGAGAATATGAAGAATAACAGAAAAGGAAAGGCTGCTGCCCTCCTCAACAACCTGAAACACGACTCTTTTGGCATGCTAAGGTTCTTCTCTGACGAAAAGAACTTTGACGTGGACCAAAAGGTAAATCCCAGGAATGATCGCTGGATCTGTAAAGACCCCTCAGAGATACCTGTCGTGATGCACACTAAATTTCCTGCCTCCGTAATGGTCCTTGGCGTTATCAGCAGTGAAGGTGATGTCATGCCTCCCCATTTCTTTGAGAAGGGCCTTAGGATGAACGCTGACACCTACATCAATGTTCTGGAGACCGTTGTGAAGCCTTGGATGGACATGGTGGCCGCAGGAAGGAAGTATGTCTTCCAACAGGACTCAGCTCCAGCCCATAAGGCAAAAAAGACACAATCGTGGCTGACACTTAACGTCCCTAGTCACTGGGGTCCTGATATTTGGCCCCCTAATTCTCCAGATTGCAATCCCCTCGACTACTATGTATGGGGCGTTGTTGAGAGAGATGTCAACAAAGCTCCTCATACCACCATCCAGTCTGTCAAGAAAGCAGTTCACACGGTGATGACCCAAATGGACAAGGTCATCGTCGCCAAGGCCTGTGCTTCATTCCGCACTCGCCTCGAGACTGTTGTAGCTAATAATGGAAACTATATTGAATAAATAAAAACTATATCCTTTTATCTACTACTGTGTCAAATTTCATTCGGATATTTTAATTTTTACTTGCAAAAAATTTCAGTTAAAATACCATTGTTGAAATTCCCAATTTACCTGGTACACCCTGTATATATAAATGAATGTATGTGTGTGTGTGGTCTGTTTGTCCTTTATGCCTGACCAAACCACTCATTGGAACGCCATGAAACTTTGGGAAGTTATTTAGTATAGTACTGGGAAGGTTTCTAGCAAATAAAATTTTTGAAATAACTTTTCGCTTTAAAATAATCAAGATAAATATTCTGATTTATCTGTTATAATTCAACAATCTGCTCTAAATATTATCATGATGATACGATGATTTTGTAATGTAGAAAATTAGGAAAGACAAAATTCAGGATGACACGGCAATTTATTTGAGACAAGAATAATGATACAATTCCAAGGCAAGATACTATTCCTTTAACTTCCAATTACCGAGGGAACCAATTAATATTGATTTTATTCAACTTATCGAGTATTTTTCAAGGGACCGGGAAAAAAGTTCACTTTATTGAGAGATTCGTTAGACAAACCTTTACTCGGGTAAAATCCGGGCGAAGCCTGGTACGTCCGCTAGTAACCAATAAATATTCCCCTTCTACCCTTTGGTGAAAATTTGTTTCTTCTTGGTTTGCTCTCAAGCCAATGTGTCAAACATCCAAATATTCGAATGTGTTTGACCGATGGTTTCCTACCATTCCATCTCTGTATAGGTGTATGGTGCTTGATATACCTGTGGGGGGGTACAACTCTTAATGTATGCAGCTGTAGCAATTGCCTCTGCCCAAAACTTCATGGGTATTTTTAAGTCAATTAGTAAGGTTATCGCTGTATCTATAAGAGTCCTATTCACTCTCTCTGCGACTCCATTACTTTGTGGTGAGTATGTGGTGGTAAGTTGGTGATGGATCCCACTTTTTTCGAAAATCCCCTCAAATCTAGAATTACAAAATTCAGTTCCATTGTAGGTTCTTACATCTTTTATTATAAGACTTAATTCGTTTTCGGCTCTTGCTTTGAATTCTTCAGATCTTTCAAAGGTCTCATCTTTTGATCA
>CP092866.1:73943511-74022387 GCA_030710605.1 Cordylochernes scorpioides | reverse complement strand
CAGAAAATATACAAAGATTCTTCTACTGTAATCATCTACTATAACAATAAAAAAACTTGGATCTCCTAAAGATTAACATGGCATTGGTCCACATAAATCCATATGAATCAACTGCAGGGGCTTAACTGTATAATTTTCTGTAATATTATATGGCTTCTGAACCAGTTTTCCCATTATGCGTGCTTCGCAATCTGGTAACCTTTCGAATTTTATATCCAATCCACTTACAATATGTCCTTGAATCAATTTTTTCATCTATTCTTCATTTATATGGTTTAATCTTTAATGCCATAAACTTATATTGCTATTTTTATTTGATAAATGTGTATTTTTAACCATGACATTTTCATTTTTTGCTATAGGTACATTTCTTAGTTTTGTTCCCATCATAAACATTCTATCTTTAATATATGCTTCAGCAACTAAAATCATACCCTTCATTATAAATTTTTACTCCATTCTTATTGAAAATAACTGAATTCCCCCTGTTTACTAATTCGTATACTGACAAGAAATTATTTCTTAGATTTGGTACATGTAAGATAACCTTGATGCGAATATTTTCTTGGCCTTTACTTGTGCATATAGTAAGTCTCATATCTCTTTTGGCTATGGCTTGGGTAGTTTTGCCCTTCTCAGCTAGATTGATTTCACTTTTGTACTCTGTCACATTTTCCATCAAAGTTAGGTTTGGGGTTAAATGTGCGGTGCATCCTGAATCTATACACCATATTTGCCTATGATTTCTCCCATCTGGTGAATCTAAAAATTATTCTACATATGTTTCAAATGCTTGCTCATTAATTCCACTTTTCATAGTATCCACTAGGTTATTTGAATGTTCTCTACTGTATATGTGATTTATATAATCAGGAGTCCATTTCTTTTAGTATCCTTGTTTCTGTTTATCTCGAAACCAGCAAACATTAGCTAGATGTTCCTTTTTTATTACAAACAAAACATCTTTTTGGCTGAAATTGTGTAACTTTTCTATCTTTAATTCTGTATGCTTGTCTATGTCCATTCTCAACAGATTGATTAAATTTCATATTTATTCTTGACTCCTCTTCTCTCAGAGTTTGTTGAATCTCTTCAACTGTTGCCTCTCTTAGATCGTAAGACAATAGCAATATTTTCATACCTTGGATGTATGTCTCTGACAATATGAAATGAAACCTCTCTTGAAGGAAATTGATACCCTAATGATGAACTTTTAGCTGCAATAATTTTTGCCCTTGTTATATATTCATCTACAGTTTCATTATTTTTCAATCTAATGTTCTTTAATTCTAAGCCTATATCAATAATTTTTTCTTCCAAATTGCCTGTGTATGTTTTTCTTAGTGAGACCTATACTTTCTTAGCATTTGTTTCTCCTATGAATATTCCAGCTTGTTCATTTGTTAACGTAGTGATGATTATTTCAAAAGCTTCATCATTTTTATCACTCCAAATCTCCCAAGAACTTTTGTCTTCCATATCAGGTTCTGGATCTGAAATTACACATTTAAATAATTTTCTTCCTCTCAGAACTGCGCCGATTTTCAACGTCCATATTTGATAATTAGTTCCTGTTAATGGTTCAATTTTTGTTTAGGATAAAAAATTATATTCAGCCATTTTCGCCTTTAGAACTAATATAAACAAACCAATATATTTTAAATACAAATATATATTACAAACTAGCGGACGTACCCGGCTTCGCCCGGGTTTTACCCGAGTAAAAGTTTGTCTAACGAATATCTCGATAAAGTGAACATTTTTTTCCCGGTCCTTTGAAAAATACTCGATAAGTTGAATAAAATCAATATTAATTGGTTCCCTCGGTAATTGGAAGTTAAAGGAATAGTATCTTGCCTTGGAATTGTATCATTATTCTTGTATGGATGTACCCGGCTTCGCCCGGGTTTTACCCGAGTAAAGGTTTGTTTAACGAATCTCTCGATAAAGTGAACATTTTTTCCCCGGTCCCTTGAAAAATACTCGATAAGTTGAATAAATTCAATATTAATTGGTTCCCTCGGTAATTGGAAGTTAAAGGAATAGTATCTTGCCTTTGAATTGTATCATTATTCTTGTCTCAAATAAATTGCCGTGTCATCCTGAATTTTGTCTTTCCTAATTTTCTACATTACAAAATCATCGTATCATCATGATAATATTTAGAGCAGATTGTTGAATTATAACAGATAAATTAGAATATTTATCTTGATTATTTCTAGGCGAAAAGTTATTTCAAAAATTTTATTTGCTAGAAACCTTCCCAGTACTATACTAAATAACTTCCCAAAGTTTCATGGCGATCCAATGAGTGGTTTGGTCAGGCATAAAGGACAAACAAACAAACAGACACACATACATTCATTTTTATATATATATAGATTTATTTGAATATTGGGTAGCTTTTAAACATGCAATATATAGATATAATTTAACTTAATCTATATAAATACCTTTAATCTTCTCAGAAGTGCTCCAGTTTACCGATCAGAATAAACTTCTTGCTTAATCTTCAGATTAAATATTTTCGATTTTGAGCTTTATATCAAACAACCACGCTCTGCTACCAATTGTTGACTTTGCTTAGAATTTTTTTAATGAAATTGGTTCCAATAATTATTAATTAAACATTATATTTATTGATTTACAAGAGAGAGAATAAAATATAAAAGGGAAACTAATATTAAACAAAGGAACCTTTTTTTTTCTTTTCGGTTAGTGCCTATTTACCTGTGAGATTACACACACTCTGTGGTAACAATCCCTATATATATAAAAGTCAGTGTATGTATGCACGTATGTATGTATGAGTGTTTGTTCCTATGTCGGCTATACACGTCCACAATACGTAACTAATCTGACTGAAATTTTAACAGTATATAGAGTTAACTATTGAAAAATTTATAATGAATAATTAAGGTCTCTATATAGAATATTTTTCGAGTTATTTGCAAATTTGCGTGGAAATTTGGCCTTTAGCTCGCAAGCAGCGCCTCTAGCGGTGAAAATGGGAGGTAATATCAGCTGACCTAATTTACATGTAAAACGTGTTTCAACAGGACATAGAGAAAAATCTGAAAGACACAAAGTTTGGAGCGGGACGTTTCACAAGAGTGACATCCACGGCGCCAATTTATAATTGCAACGAATAGTATTTAAAAATCAAAATAATAGAATTTTCAAATATCGTTGTGAAAATTTACTTTTCTATTTTTATATTTTAAAAACACAAAGTTTGGAGCGGGACGTTTCACAAGAGTGACATCCACACCGCCAATTTATAATTGTTACGAATAGTATTTGAATAAAAATATTTAATCGGGTAAAACCTGTGCGTTGCCCTGGTCATTCGGCTAGTTAATTAATATATATATACAACAATGTTTTTACAGGAAAATTGCTTATCAGTAAAATTGTTAACTTTAGAGTTGAAAACTGTTGTTTGTAGAGAGGTGTCCTCTAGCGGGAGTGTCCTTTCATGGAAGTTCGACTGTACTATGTAAAATAAATCCATTTAAAGAGGTCTTTCATTTGTTGAGAAATTGTATTTTTTTTTGTGAGGTGTCCGTGTTGGAAGTCGCCAGCCATATCATGATGAAATGGCATCTTATCGAATTATTATATTATTTTCAGGAATATATTAGAAGAAAATTTATAGTCCTGAACTTCCTCTTCAATTTTATCAGGCCACTTATCATTATTACTTTAATTTAAAAAAATATATATTGTATAAAAATCAAAATATCCCCTGTTATTGTAACATGTATGGAACACTAAAGATGTAGGAAGGTTGATGATCCCAGAAATAGGCGTGACAGTCTGGTCCTATATCACTTTATATGGCGCGAATTCCAAAGGTCCGACCATATGGTCACACCCCGGCTATAAAAAAGATCCTGGGGACTTGTTAAAAAGACTAAATTGAATGGAACTTGAACTCTCCCAACATACCCCTGGCTGCTCCCACCCTTTTTGTTTGTATATTTCAACTTTTCTCCAAATTGTAAGCATTCCATATCACACAATTTTGTCTATATTATTCATACGGAATATAACTGGAGTTGAGGACTCTCCCTTTTTGGCTTGTGTTCCTTTCCATGTCAATCCTGTTCGCTGAACAATTTGCAGTTGAACCCGGAAAATCCCCAGATGGACTTGAGCGGGCAATGTAAGTTTAACCCGTCCAGGTTTTGGGCGGATGTTGTTGATGTTGGAAGCTTGTTGAATATAGTTGGGTTTAGGTGTCGAACGAGATGCCGTCGGACTGGACAACCTCATTATTCGGGCCGTGTCAACACGTCTTTTCTAGGGCCATTGCCTTCCTTGCCACTTCTAACATCTGGAGTGCTTTATTCTCTCTCTCTCTCTCTCCATTATATTACTACATATATACATTATGTTACGATGTACTAGAGCGCCATCTGTTATCAAATTATAAAACTATTTTAGAGGCGCAATATTCTTTTTAAAATAAAACAATTTCTACTGTCCTTACTGCGATGGAAAAATTAAAGGGAAGGCCTGGCTCATCAGTGGCGAAACCGCTGGGAGGGTTCACCACTGATGAGCCAGGCCCTCCCTTTAATTTTTCCATCGCAGTAAGGACAGTAGAAATTGTTTTATTTTAAAAAGAATATTGCGCCTCTAAAATAGTTTTATAATATATACATTATGCTCATATGTGGCTAAGTTCTATCCACGCTCCTTATACTTGCAAATCAAATATTTATATTTAGTAAAAATCAAACTTTTTTCGTACATTTTTCAGCAATTGGATTTGCTATTTTGCTTATGTTCAATCTTTAGGCTCTGGACAGATGTCGTAGTCTTCATTTTGGCTTTTAAATCTTGATAAATTATCAGGTTAATTAAAGGTAATATGTATATATATATATATATTTGTAGTTTTTCGAATTTTGGAAATAAAAGCTTGGTTTTACAATTTATTTTGTAATTTTTCGGATCAGCTTTGGTGTTCTAATCTAATATGCCTATTAACCCCCTTGAAATTCCGCATATTTTATATATCCGCATTTTAAACTTTTTTAGCATTAAACATATTCACAATACTTTTATGGGATATATGTAAATGAAATTATCTAACTTCTAGCCATAATATAAACATGATCGATATTTATAAATTCACAACTTGCAAAATAAAGATTAGATTATCCGTCTCTCTCTACAAATAAAACTTATCTGTTGACATTTATATTTTACAATGCCTCTTCACTTTTTATCAAGAAGCCTCATGACCACCTAAGCGGGTTGTTGAGTTACAACAATACTGATAAGGGCCAACATCCCGAACACTATGTATACCTGGTTGGCTTTTTTTATTTAAGAAAAAAAGTATATCCTGATCGTGAGCTGAAATTTGTTAATGGTTTGCGCCATCCGTCGAAATAAATATCAACTAATCGTTGATTTTCAATCATTCCATAATATTGGCCAAAATACTCTTTCTTGATTAATCAAGAAAAATCTGACCACGTACGCGTTTCAGGCTGTTGGCCCTCTTCAACGTGGTGTACATTATCTCAAAGGCCAAAAAATCTGGTCTTTGAGGATTCCTGAAAAATCAAGGAATGGGTTGCTAAGGCCAAATTTTGCCAATATTCTAGAATAATTTTAAAAATCAACGATTTTTCAGTTGATATTCATTCAGCCCGATGGCGCAAGTTATCAGCAACTTTCAGTTGCACACGATCACACGCAGGAGATATTTTAATTTCTCAATTCATCGATCCCGGTACAATTTCACTTTTTTTACTTCTTTTTAATTAAAAAACAAAGGCTAGTTTTGGATGCAATATTTACAGTCGAATGCTTATTTAAATCAGCATTTTGTTGATATTCATATGGCAGAAACTCTCTTGCAACGTTCTGTTTTATGACTAGACAATGTTTAGTCTATAATTTATATCATCCCTTCTCCAGAACTTTTAAAATAATGATTCACGTGTACTCCGCAAAAAGGTTTTTTCAAATATTTATTAAAATTTGTAAGATTGCGAGCTAATCATTCTTCTATACAAGTGTTTCTTCTTATGTCTCTATGTTTGAACACTTAAATACATTTTTGTAAAGCCCTTGCACGTGTTTGGACTTATTATTATCTGTTTTGCGTTGATTTTTTCGCTCTTATAAAATTTAGCTTATGTATTCATTATAAGATATTGTCATGCGTAATATATCCCAATTCATTCTCGGGCGTCACCTCAATGACCACAATAAGTTGGAAATTGGACTGAATTTGATTTGCATATATTCATTTGTTCTACATATATTTTCAATCTTTTCACACTTTGTACTCTAGGTTTAGTAATACAGCTTAGAAAAAAATTATAATTAAGTAAAAAATATTTTGAAGTGTATATGAACCATTGCTACTCGTGTCATTCTGTACCCGTAGAAGGGCGCTTTGCCCGAAAGCTTGTACGATCGTCTTCTTATATAAAGAAGCTCTTCTCCCCGACTGTGTTTCGTATTCTATAGTGAATAGGGGGATTGGCGTTGTCTTAAACTTTCATTTTACCCTCTATAACGACGAAATTAAAAAACGTAATAACTACGCGCATGCGCCATACAGTACTGCTTGGCTATTATTGATGGCGCTGTGAAGCCTAGGAAAGCAAACGAAAGAACACCTATGTATGCCATGTGAAACAATCAAGTTTTCAGTGTATATTCTATATATTGAGGACATTTGCACTTCTGCGATACTATGTTTCAAGAAGAGCGAGGTTATATATGCATATAAGTACTTACTCTCGCTGGCCAGCACAATGACGGCGATGAGCAGACTCAGCGTCACGATGCTTCCCCCAATGATGAGCATACGCTCCATAGAGGTTCTTCTATCCCACCAGCTGCAACACAGGCGTTCGTTAATCCACCTCTTTCCTTCAATGCATAATAACTGTGTCTTGACATTTTAGTTATGCGAAGATTAAATTCAAGTTAAGGTAATCTATATTTTATTCTTCACATATTTTCCGGCTACGGGGAAAGACCCTAACCCTTAAACAAGTTACAAATTTGAAAGTTTCTCTCTGACTCCTTGGTTGATACCTAAACTACCAGTTCTATAGTTCGGCAGACAAGTTGAGAACATATCTAGAGAAAGGCATCTCCTGATCGTGAAACTAAAAGTTGATGATGGATTATTACTAGCAGAATTGGCCAAATACCCTTTCTTTGATTTATCTTTATGAATCAAGAAAGGGTATTTGGTCAATATCGGAATATTTAAAAATCAATGATTAGTTTATATTTATTCCGACAGATGGTGCAAGCCATCAGCAACTTTTAGTTGCACGATCAAAAGATGCCTTTCTCTCAATTTATCTACCTGATCTCAGTACCATTTCAGTTTTGTATTATTTTTCGTAGGAAAACATATCGTTAGACAAGTAAAAAATAAGAAAGATGATGTAGTTAGAAAAAAATAAGGATAACAGCACATCTTAAAAGCAAGAACACTCTGAAATCAAGATCCTGCACAAGGCTTCAACCATGTAAATATGTGAATACAATGCAAATGTGAAGAACTTGTACATATTATCCATTGTAAATATCATAAGCTAGGTTGTTCTTTTTGAATTGTACCTACTAATAAATAATTATTTTTGAACTGGAAACGAAAAAGATTACCAAAAAACACGCATTACTTGTTGTCTCCCACCAAAATTGTATATATAAAGCTGATTACTATTTTCTTGATGATATTTTATATCATTGTTTGATTTATTTTTATTTCTTGGACTCGGGTACGACCTATGTAAGATGACTTAACAAAATACTTTTAAAAATCGTCCGTTTTTCTCCAATCAACAGTAACTGACCCATGGCAAAGTTACAGAAGTTTTTGGCATTTTATTTTAAGTATAAATTGCTTGAATGTAATATTCTAAGTGTGAATCTTTTTTAAGTAGAAATTGTATGCTTTTTTTTTTATCCCAGCAAATACCAAGATCATGCTGGCTCATCTTAAATGGTAGAATGTTACAGTTGCACATGTTATTATTTTACTTTTTTTTATTATAACTTTGAACAGAATTAGTAAAATAAGATAACCCAACGTGTTCTTTTTGTGAATATGATAATGATGAAACCTTTGAACACATTGATTGCGAAGATCTGAGGTGAATACAGAAACACCGTTTTCTCGAAACTTATTCAAGGAATAAACCATCCTCCAGTCACATACACTGTAAAAGACTTCATTTTTAATTCTAGAATATATAAAGCAAGCTTTGCTTTTTTGGAGCTATCAAACAGACTAAAACCTAAACTCAGAATTAAAAAAAGTAAATAAGCTTTAACATTTTATCCAACTTGAGACAAAACCTAGCTACCAGTTAATAGGATTCTATCATCCACATGTTTATCTGTATCTTACACCATGTAGAACCATGAAACATATATAACCTTGTATCATAAACCATTGTAGATAACTTGAGTAAGGCGTGGCGTGTAGAGTTTGAAAAAAAGCGAATAGGGCACGAGGGAGAAATAAATTTCAGTTGTTATATAGAATACCCTTAATAACGTCATCATTTCTAGATCATAATATATGCAATGTAGTACTTATATAATTATTTTTCATAATCTGGTGTCGAAACTATGAAATTTGCTCATTCCAGACACTTAACTCCATATCCTAGTAAATGGCCGGATAGGTCAAATATTAATGAAACCTATATATACATACTCGTATATATAGAGAGAAGTACACATGATAATTATGGTATAGGTAGAGTTTGAGACTACTTACACTGTAAGTAAACCATATGTCTACGTGTGTAGAAGTAGTTCTACTTCTGTACTTATGAATGTTTCAGAGCCTCGTTTGGTTACTTTACACTGACTGGTGGGGTTGGACGAAGCGATTTATGATTGGCTTTTGAATGGACCTTGATGCTGAGAGAACTTCCGTTGTGTCAGGACAAACAGGTACAGCCAGGTGAGTACTTGACCCAGATAGCAGAAGATAATGTCCACGAAGGGAAGTCCAACAACCTTGGTAGAGGTCACGAGGCAATGTCCGCAGTATAAATGTGTATATTACCATGTGTGAGCTACAAAACTCACATTCTCATAATATTGAATTCACTGAATACTTATTGGACTATTTGGTTTCCTCGGAATTATCATATAAATCTGCCTATTAGTCAAATTGTCCTAATTAGATATTTTCGCGTGTTTATCATTGTTATATTGTACCCAAGTATTTATTATTTTATTATTTTTATTAACAGAGTGGTCATTTTCATGCTTATATTTTGCTACTCTGTAAATTCCCCTCGTGGCTTATCTTTTGTTTACCTTTATAGTTTGTCCTTCCCTGAAATAAATTGTTGTCTCCTCCTGAAGTTTTTGTCTTCCCTAATTTTCCACGTGGCAATATCATTTGATGTAAATATATTTATTTTTTACTCTTTTCCACCACAGGCTCAGTTGTAAATCAATGTATAGGACTATATGTACCTAACAGGTAACTGAAATACAGAGGATGTTCACACACTTATAGGAAACAAGTTTTATTATAAAATATTAAAAATTAACACCATATTTGAAAATTTTCAAATGTTCTATTTGAAAGCCTTTTTGTTTATTTACAGAACGGCACCTGATTTTCCACGATAGCAGACACTTTCTGATCATGGTCATACTCAAAAGATCCCATTCTTCCTTTACCACTTTCCAGAGCTAATCTTACCTATTTGGACATCATTAAAATATGCAAACAAGATGATATCAACATTTCTAAAAAAGGAATTTATAATATTATTCACGACAAAAATATCAAGTTTTTATTCAAAGCACCTACGGAGAAATGGAAAAATGATTATCACCCTATATCTGTGAGAACTCTTGCAACTGTCAAAAAAGTGAAAAAATATATTACAAAAGAAAATCCTATGCCACAAAGAGATATAGCCAAATTAATAGGAACATCAGTGTCAACAATAAATAAAATAATAAATAAAGATTTAGGCCTAAAAGCTACAAAAAAAAAAACATGCGGTTCACAAATTGTTTCAGAGCCATATTCGTCAGCGACACACCATCAGCAGATATTTTTATGAAAATTTCTTGGCTGCTGATAGATGGAAATTTATTGTTACATATGACGAAATATGGGTATATTTAACCGATTGCGACAGAATAAGAGCTATATACTATCAAAAAAGGGTGGAAAAATCTAGGCCAATTTGGTTGAAGGAATGTGCCGAAAGTTACCCCAAAGGATTTATGGTGGCATGCGGTATATCATATGAAGGAAAATTAAAAATTAGAAAAGTTGAAAGAAATGCCAAAATAAAGTCGGAGTACTATAAAAACAACATTTTATAACCTATATTTTTAAATGATATTCCCTCTATCTATGGAAAACAGAGCAACAAAGTCTGGTTTCACCATGATAACGCCACAAGTCATACCTCATCTTCAACCCAAGCTTATTTGGAAGATCTAAGGCAAAGAACAGGAATCAACACTATTCCAAAGAACAGAACCCCTGTAAAATCTCCTGATTTAGCCCCGATGGATTTTTGCATTTTTGGATGCCTTAAAAGAGCCCTTGGAAAGAGACACCCTAGGACAATTGAAGGTCTCTGGAAAGTGGTAAAGGAAGAATGGAATCTTTTGAGTATGACCATGATCAGAAAGTGTCTGCTATCGTGGAAAATCAGGTGCCGTTCTGTAAATAAACAAAAAGGCTTTCAAATAATACATTTGAAAAATTTCAAATATGGTGTTAATTTTGAATATTTAATAATAAAACTTGTTTCCTATAAGTGTGAACATCCTCTGTATTTGCCCAAAGTTGCGTGTTTAATTTTAAAAGGAGGCAAGCTTTCACGCGGTCGCGCTTCGTCCAGCTAATGGATACACAAAGGTGTGCAGTATACTTTACATCATCTATAGATTCACAGTGTTTTAAAATGCTATAACTGTAAGAGAGGGTTTTTGAATAATTTATATAAAAACATCTGCGTTGAGAATATGTTGGGATTGCTTAGGTAAATTAATCCTTCTGTTTTCAATGTTATTGTCTTTGGAGAGTAGAGATTCCTGAATGGGTCTATTGTATTTGGAGAATGTGTTATGGACTTGGCAACGCACTCGTACACATGTGACATCGTGTAGGTAGAACTCATTACCTATAGAATTTTCGTGCTTATATATTAAGAAATTGTTATCTTGGTTTCTGATAATACGACAGTGTTTTTTAAATCTTGTGCATATTGATCTGCTGGTCTCTCCAATATAAGAACCAATGCATTGCTAGCATGAGATGCAGTGTATAGCGTTTAGTTTGTTTCTCGACTCTGTAATATTATTGGATTTGGTGATGGAAATTTTGATGGCATGGACTATGATTCAGGAATTTCTAAATGATAATCTTATTCTATATTTCCTCAATTCGTTGGATACTATTCCATTAGGTGGCGCATACTGTAGGCAACTGTTTGTGCGATAGACTTTCTGTTTTTAAATCAAGATGGAACGATAGAAATGTTTATTGATTAAAAATATAATAAATAATTATTGAGAATGCATTATTTCGCAGGTTTTAAATAATGCTTTGATTTTTCTTTTCTTAATTCCTGGTATAGAGAACAATGTGTCCAGATATTCGTTTAGTGAAATTTTTCTCTATTGGATATAGTCGCATATACGGCGACGGTGTGATATGCCAGTTACAATATATAAAATGCTATCGTTTGATTTTGGAACAAGTTGACTACTGAGTAACCAAACTTGACATCTCGAACAATACATTCTGCACACATGTGGCGAGTTAACGGTTCAAGTAGACTTTCAGGATTATCCTGGCCTGTAACAGACGATAGGTAGTGTTATGAAAAATGTAAACTATTTTTTACGGGTATTATTCTTTTTGAAATAAAATAAAATTCTACTGCCCTTACTGCAATGATAATGGGAGGAAAGTAAGGGCAGTAAAAAAATGTTTTATTTCAAAAAGAATCATCATACATCATTCTCATATCAGATGGCGCGCTAATGCATAAAGCAGTGTTCTGTTTGGAGTAAATAAATAATTACATATCATCGTCCATTTTAGCGCCATCTATCTCCAAAAATTATAAATATTTAACACTACCTTTTAATACACCTCTCTGCAGACCTACTGCAATGAATAAAAATTGAATCAAAAAAATTGATTCAAAAATTTTATTCATTGCAGTATAAGGTCTGTAGAAATAGCTTTTAACTATGTGTATTATAAAAAAGTAGCATTAAAAATATTACTGATTTTCATGAATAAATATATATTCAACTTTCTCTTTCTATCTTTAAATTATTCCAACGCAATTAATTCTGGAATTTATGTTATAGAGACACACAGCCCATTTAATATTTTGAAATATATATTCGGAGCTATAAATATTAAATAAACACACAATTCTCTTAATATTTCTACTTCAATGAAAACGTGGAAGTGTTCGACTCGTCAGCGTAGTACAAACTGTATTCCAATAACCTACCAAAGTGGCCAAGAAATTTCTTAATAAATCACTGAACTTCTATTTTGCACTTCAATCTGTGTAAATAATTTCTTAAGCACATGGGAGGATAGAAACAAAAATATATAGCAGAAAATCAAGACGCCGTTTTGTAACATCCAGTTGCATGATCATAAATGCCTTTCCCATTAATATATTAGTAACATATTAATATTTAGATAATAAAAAGGCATATATTGTATTTTCAAAAAATACTTATTTTCCAATATTTAATTTAAATATAAATTTATATATATATATATTAAATCCAATATATCCCTTTTTATTATCTATTGATTTAAGTATGGATTGCTCTATTTTCAAAAATATTAATATTTATATGGTAAAAAATCACATCCAAGAATAGGTTTTGTGTATAAAACTTCACTATCTCAAGATTTCTGGCTTCAACGTCTTTCTATAGGAGTGTTGGTGACTGCCTACAACGCCATTAATCCTACTGTAGTACTGTACGTCAAGGTTCTAAAACCTGAAACTCGATATTGAAATATTCATAAAAGAGATGAATTTCTGAATTAATTTTTAAATGATATTATATAAGGTAGATATTTTTTATATAATTTTTTATTTTTAATATATGAAAAAATATATATATGTTTTATATAGGAGGTAGAGGCGTTGCAAGTTGAGTAGCAGGAAGGCTAAGATGGCCGTCCATACACGGAGGGATGGAAGGTACTTACTTCATTCTGTCGACGCTGAGGTACTCTCTGGAGTCTCGGAGATGCATAGACATATCACTGGACACAGTGCGATACTTTATCTACTGTCACCACAATGGTGTCCACACTGATAAGATTGTGAGGGGAGGTCTCTTTTGTTGCTCCTTACCTTGCAACCTGCCTACCTCCTTTAACTTTCATTTTATAGATATTGGGCTTGGATTTGTGTTGCATCATATTGGAAAAGTGCAATAAAATAAACTAACTACATATTTCATTATAGGATTTGTAAAAATATCTCTTTTTCCATGAACCAAATAAGGATTGCATTTGCAGATTATGGAGATTAACTGTGCTCAATTGGGACACGTCTTTCCATATCAAGCCGAGAAGTTATTCTTTTTTGCTCAATTGGGAAGTTTGGAACATTGAAATGGGTTTTTAAATAGTTTTTTCAAGTATAGAGTGAGTAAGATATGGTTATGTAATAGAATGAAAGGGCAGAACTCCTGATCGTGAAACAGTACTTCTGTTGGATCACTGCCAAAATATCACCTCTCTCATGATTATTTCCTTGCCAAGAAGGTTAGCCAATACCCTTTCTTGAATTACCAAGAAAACCTGTCCGAGTACGCGTTTAGAACTGTGACTGGTAGTGTATATTTTTTTCAATAGATGGCAGTGATCCATCAGCAACACTCAGTTTCTGATATCAAGAGCTACTCTTTCATTCTATTATATGAAAATGCGTGTTTGCTCTTATAACGCTAAATGGCGTAAATAAAGTGTATTATATAGGTTAGTAAGAGATATGTTGGATGTATGCAATTATTTGAAGACGTGTAAAGTTGGAAGGTTAATTATATTGATCATAATTGAAACAAAAAGAGTCAGGTTGGTTAAACAAAGACTTTGTGTAAACAAAAATCATGTTCGAAATCTGCATTTAGGCTTTTTTTCAAATATAATAAATTACTCTAACATACACCAAAATATAATCAGCCAGGTTGTTGTAAGATGATAAATGTGAGGAGAAAGGTAAATAATTTCCTCACCAGACAATCACCAACACAACCTTTAGAACTCCACAGTACTTCCACAAGTTTTAATCCTTACAATTATACGAAAGAGCTGAAACGTCCTTGTATATCTCGATGATACTCCATTAAACAAACATTTCACATGCATCTCCATAAACACAAGGTAACAAGACCAATTCCAAATTAATATATAGTGTGCGATGTTTCAATAACAACATTTTTACCGAAACTTCACACAGTTTATTAATCTGCATTTGGTCTTGTTACTTTGGGCTTCTAATCTATAATATGAATTTTACCTTGTGATTCATCTTTATACTTATCTTTATAATAAATGACTTTAATGGAGCTCTGTGAGTCGTGCTAAGTCCAACTTCACCAGTACAGGGAGTACAATAATCAAACTGGGTTCTTGTAAGTACAGCCTCCTTCTTCATGTGAGGACGACACTTCTAATAGAAGCAGCCACAATATCTTACCATCTTCATCATCATGGTGTGTTACATGTGAACTTAGGATAAATAACAAAAAACTTTTATTTACGTTCTTTTTTACATATAATATTTACCAATTGTTCCAGTTGTAATAAGAAGGAAAACGTATATAGCTCCAGACAATCCATGCACTCTGGAGGAGATTTAAAAAATGTGCGGATTGGAGGATTCACAATTTATGAGCTAGGCCCTCCCCCACTTTTTATTAAACACAATTATATCTTTAAGATACCGATGTGATTATATTTTAAAATAAAAGTTTGTTTCCTTAACCAACATTTCTTTTACACCTAGTAGAAACTCGCAAACCTTTTTCGTATAAGAAAATATTGCCTAGGGCCATGCAACGTTTGAAATACACCTATTATCATAACACAAAAACAGCTTTTAAAAACCGTAGCCCATTATCACTTTTGGTTGATCACGTTCTCAAACTGTATCATATACCAAATTTTGAAACGTCAGAAATTATATATAACAATATTCAGGATAAACACTCGAGACAATTTTTAGAAAGTTGGACATCTATGATAGATAGCAACAGTATCAATAGAAAAATTGGCATCCCTCCGTGATATTTGCAGTTCAAATCTCTACATAAAAAAAAAAATATTAGTATACCTTTTTTAGGACTCATTATTATAATTATTATTTATTTTTTATAAATGTATATAAATATATTAAAAATAAAGAAGGCATCTCCTGACCACGAGCACATGTGCTTTTTAGATGGCAGAGCGCCATCTAGTGGAGCAAAAATAAACTGAACGTTTATTTAGCTTGCTCCGTGATATTTAGCCAACCCAATTTCTTGATAAATCAAGAAAAGCCATCCACGAACGCATTTCGCGCTGTTGGCGCTCATCAGCGTGGAAAAAATATGTTTTGGTCGCAATGGCTTTCCGAGAAATCAAGAAATGGGTATTTAAGGCCAAATTTGCGTAAAGACCAAATTTTGGTCGCAGTGGTTACAGCCTACTCCACGCTGACGAGCGCCAACAGCGCGAAACGCGTTCGTGGATGGCTTTTCTTGATTTATCAAGAAATTGGGTTGGCTAAATATCACGGAGCAAGCTAAATAAACGTTCAGTTTATTTTTGCTCCACTAGATGGCGCTCTGCCATCTAAAAAGCACATGTGCTCGTGGTCAGGAGATGCCTTCTTTAGTTTTAATATCAACACCTGACCCACTTATCTTTTTTTTTTCTATTGTTTTTTCATATAAAGATATATTTATTAACCAGGTTCCTGAAAGAAATGTAGATATGTGTGTATATATTTGAAATTTCAGCCATAGAGTGTGGTTTGTAAATATTTTATATATCGTCGCGTGAAAGCATCGCGTAATTGATCAAAATATTTCAAAATAGGCGTACAGCATAGCGAAATATTGGATTTTTGTAATCAATAAAATGTTGTTTTTTTTTTAATCCAAAATATGCCGTGTTTATGATTAGTATATATATATTGAAAATAAAGAAGGCATATCCTGACCACGAGCACATGTGCTTTTTAGATGGCAGAGCGCCATCTAGTAGAACAAAAATAAACTTAACGCTGACGAGCGCCAACAGCGCGAAACGCGTTCGTGGATGGCTTTTCTTGATTTATCAAGTGGTCGCTCAGGGAGGGGTCGCTCCTAAGAGGTACTTGGTATAGTACAGGGATCGGCAAACTGCGGCTCGCGAGCCACATGCGACTCTTTGGATGTGAAGCTGCGGCTCTTTATATATTTCTATCCGCAAATATTATTTATGCGAGTACTATTTATTTTTAGCAAGAAAAAAAGTGTGGCTCTTTAGAAATTTGAAGTTTTGTAAATTGTAATTTTTGACTATTCCCACTCAAAGGTTTGCCGACCCCTGGTATAGTATCATGTATGTAGCGAGATAGCTGTGCACCCCTCCACCTAGATGTTTTCATCTCTCGCTATTTTAAAAATGTGTAAAGTCAATACTCTATCACCATAATATATACTCTATAACAAAAAAAAATCGACGCACCAAGAAGCAGTTGTCCGATTTATATGAAAATACGTATACAAAGAGGTTTCGACCAAACATGCAAATGATTGAAATTTGGTGGCCTATTTATGCAAAGCAAGAGCTCCAGCGCATCTGAACTGCGCATCCAGCACGAGCATTCTAGACTCAATATTCGGCGCGGCACGAGCTGATTTTCAGAATTTCCGTTTAATATTTTAGCAGTACGCCTATTTCTACTGTTTCAATCCCTCGCCGAAAGATTCGTGCTCATTACGAACATATGTCAGAGTTTGAAACTGGTCGTGCCATTGGATTGAAAGAGGCTGGTTGGTATAATCGACTAATCGCGCGACATCTGTGTCGAAGTGATGCGGCTATTAGGCGATGTTGGCAAAAGAGGGTCAATAACGGAAGAATACAACGTCAGGACGGCAACGGTCGACCAAGGGCAACAACAGAACGGGAGGACAGAGGAATTGTCCGAATGGCTGTCGCAGCACCGGAATCCACGTTAACTACCATCCAACGTGTGACCGGCACAAAAGTGTCCAAAATGACCATCAACAGGCGACTGAGAGAGCGGAATCTAAGAGCTCGCCGACCGTTACGATGCCTACCCCTCACACTCGTGCACCGACAAGTCCGACTACAGTGGTTTCGGGAGCGATCAACTTGGAACTGCGCTGACTGGGGACGTATAGTCTTTAGTGACGAGTCCCGTTTCTTACTGTGTCCTGACGACCGTCGCAAACGTGACTGGAGACGTCCTGGGCAGCGTGTGGATCCTGGCCTCACTGTCGGACACCACACAGGTCCACAATAGGGCGTTATGGTCTGGGGTGCCATTTCATTTGATAGCAGGACCCCATTGGTAGTCATTCCTGTCACCCTGACAGCACAACGGTACGTAGATGACATTCTACGGCCTGTTTTGTTGCCGTTCCTCTCACATCACCCCGAGCTTACTTTTTAACAAGATAATGCCCGGCCACACACGGCACGTGATACTATGGATTGTTTTCAATCTTGCCGATCTCTTCCGTGGCCAGCAAGGTCGCCTGATCTCTCGCTCATAAAGCACATCTGGGACGTGATGGGAAGGCGATTGCAATTATCCCGGAATGTTGACTATTTAGCCCGACACTTGGAGACAATTGGGGAAGAAATCCCGCAGCACACCATCCGGAATCTTTAGTAGTCCATGACACGCCGGGTGGCAGCCTGCATCCAGGCCAGTGGGGGTCCAACGACATATTGACATTATCAATTTGTGACGATCAAACTCTGAAATAAAACAATTAATTGTTCTGAAATTTTAATCGTTTTTTCCCCTATACATGCTCTTTACATTCACCAATTTCTGTCCTAATCTGACAACTCCTTCTTGGTGCGTCGAATTTTTTGTTATACAGTGTATATCTACAGTAAAGTGTATCTAAAGCGGACCGTGACCGTGTGGTTGAATTCAGATAAAACCAGGGAGTTGTTACCTAGCAGGTATGTTCAGAGCTATGTTAAAGGACAGAATGTCTATCCATTGTCAAACCGAGACAATGTCCACTTAATACAGATTTCACATGATGTCAGCTCTATATGTAAATATGAGGCGCTATCGTAGTTTTGCCATATCTCTAGTGATGTTGTAACAGAGAGGCCTTTGTTTTGCCATGTTTTTCTGCAATGAATAGAGGTAATCAATGAAGGTTGAAAGATAAACATTGGGCGTACGAGGGCGTGTCAAAACTTTGCGAAGATATCTTGTAATCCTTACATTTGTCTGTGAGATTGGGGAGAGAAAGGTAGGCGCACTTTTTGGTCGATGTCAGCATAAATTGTTGAATTATTTCCTCATAATTTCAGAATGTGCAGGGATAAGTGAGATTTTCTTGGAGTAGTGTTACCATCTACTGTGAAACCTGTCTTAGGACTTTTTACTTCTTAGGTGTCCATTTTTAGTGAGAACCATTTGTTTTCCGTTAATTTAGTTTACTTGGGAATCTGACGCCATGTAACACGTTTACATCCAAATTTTTAATCCCCTAAAAATGCTAAATGTCTTGAATATCCTTTATTACGTAAAGATAATTAAATTCGTATAAGAAATAATAGTTGTAGGCTTATTAAGTAATCAATTTTATTCAACCTGTGTGTTTCAGGATAAAACATTGTCTTGTGAGTTTATTTTGTTTGGAGCTAAATGGAAACTCCCAAGACATGTTTTTTGTCTATAAATATGTCTCAAATATACAAACCGCATTATAACAGTCCATTCTTAAAAAGAGATATGTATCTTTCAGTAAATGAATGCCATTAATTATGAGGCAATAACGCGCCATCTATATATGAGAAATGAAAAATTTAAAGCACCAATGTTTCTTTTACACAAAAAAACAAACTTCTACTGTCCATACTGCGATGAAAAAAAGATTGAGACGGCCATCATGTCCTGCAACTTTATGTTATAGATGTGAAAAGCTGCGAGCAGTCAAGATTGTACGGACGCACAAAGAAGGTAGGATCCAGTAGCAAGAACCGTGAGGAATGGTCTAGAGAGAAAGTCTGAGGTCCACCAAAGAGACAACCTACGTGGAGACGGCATCGGAGAGATCTGTCCTCAGATCATCGAATCTGGGGGATTTTATACTCTTCCCTGAGTGAGCAGTGACCCCCGAGTTCTGAGAATTTAACGACTATTATGTAAGAAGGCAAGACACAATGTGGCTTTATACTTCCTCAAGATATTTTTATTTGAAACCTATTTTATGTAATAAGTAGTTCCTTATTATAATGACATACAAGTACATACTTGTACTATCCGAATGACCCGAGTCATTATATTCGTTACAATTATATAGTATGACCCAGTTTCGCCAAGGTTCCTCTCGAATAAATGTTTGGACAACGAACAAAGTTTAACAAATATCATTTCTTACGCGCGCGCGCGCGCGATCATATCTTATTATAATTCTAAAGTTGAATAAGTTTATACTTATGAAGAGGACAACATGATTTTGGTAATAATTGGGGTTATATTAATTGGAATCCTCATGAGATCATATATATATATTAAGAAAAAGGCATCTCCTTATCGTGCAACTGAAAGTTGCTGATGGCTTGCGCCATCTATCGGAATAAATATCAACTATTCTCGTTGATTTCTAATTATTCCAGAATTGGCCAAGTACCCATTCTTGATTAATCAAGAAAAGCTAACCACGGACGCGTTTCGGGCTGTTGGCCCTCATCAGCGTGGTGCAAGCTGTACCTCAACGACCAAAAAAATTGGTCATTAAGGCATCCTGAAAAATCATGAATATATATATGTTATAAAAACAAATGAGATTTGATTTTCTGCTTGATTTTTGATCATGTTGAGGATTATGGTAATGGTGATGCAGTCGTGGTTAAATCTTGAAAGTATAATAATAAAAATAATTTTAACCAGTAATTTAATTGAACTAAAGGAATATATAAAAAAAACATAATTTGATAAAAGTAATGTCTGGCTTAAGGCGAGTAGAATAAGGAAAACAAAATATTATTTACATAATGTACAAAAGTTTTGAACCGGGCATCGGGATACAACAACGAGTTTTTATATGCAAAGCGTAACCTCTGGCGGTCGATTTAACAGAATATTTGTATCTATGAAATATAATTCCAAATAAAATAATATTTTAATATGACATTTTGAATGGAATATTTTGATATAACATATATATAGTAAAATTAAGTATAATTTTAATGAAAGATAGTTGTAAATTAATGATGTTTAAAAACAAATTATAAAATATTATTACAACAACAACAAAAAGCCTTTATTCAGGGTCACTGACCCTATACAGGATTCACCAGAGGTATGCATAAGAACAAAGCAGTGAGGCAAAGGAAATAACGATATATACAGAAGAAAAAGAAAAAAAAACAAGAAAAAGAAAGAGGGAAGCAAGAAAAACAACACAAAAAGAGTAGCAGTAAGAAAGTGAGGAGTGAGTGTCACTTGGCCTTCTTCTGAGATATGGACTTGTGGAAACCATAAAACGCCATAGCAATATACTTATTATGGGTCATATTGTCAATTATTGATGGAAGTGAAGCACAGAGTTGCCCAGTTTTGAGCATAAGGGTTCTTCTTTCTTCTTTCAGAGCATAGCAATCAAAAATATAGTGAGTGATTTCATTTTTTAGTTTTGAATTACAGAAGGTACAAATCGGGTCCTCACCGCAGAGCATCTTGGTGTGGTTTTCTCTAAAAAAACTTGAAAGTATTCTAACTTGTGCGAGTAGTCTTACAACCGGGAAAGGAAAATCCCCTAAAAGGTATCCCTCCGTCATTAAAGATATGTGAATGTCTTTGTAGTGAGAGTATAGCTTAGATTTATCCATTCTTGTAAGGTCGTTTTGTATAGATTGGTCTGCCGCTGTTTTTAAGAGCCCTGTAATCGCGCTCCTCAGCGTTTCAGGATCATCACAGGAAACAAGTGCAGGGGATCCATTATTGTTAAGCAGATTGGTGAGCTTTTTAATGAAACCGATGGGTGTGCCTGAGGCATTAGACAGTTCCCGTGTTCTATTAAAACATATACGCGGCAATCTGTCACTGCTCATATTATAAAATATTATTATTTGGGAATCAAAAAGGTTTTAATTTTTTATGTAAAAATATAGGGTTATAACAAATTCACGCTTATTACTTTGGTCGTTACGCGTCATTTAAGCAGAACATAGAAAAAATAACAGAAAGAAATAAAGATATTAGGGTAGGAAAAAGAGCAAAGACAGAACCATGTGATATTTTTATCAAATATAATATATATATATATATATATATTTATGTCATAATATATATTCTTCCAGGAATAATAACGCCAACCTACAGACAAGCCAGAGAGAGACGGGAGGGTAAGGTCCGGGCACTTGAAATACCAGCGACATTGCAATGTGCGACCACTGGGACCCGTTAGATAACACCTCGGGACTTTTAAGACAGTTGGGGGATTGTGTGCGACACGAACGGCCGCCCGGCTGTGCCGGTCCTGTCTCTCTCTCTATGGTTGCCTGGGTTCCTCTTCCAAATTGCGGTGAGTTTATTTCCCCACCTTTAATACCACATATATATATTTTTATACACCGGATTCATACTAAGAGCCGAATGTGGAAGAGTATCGCTAGAAGTTGTGGTTACTAAACTGATCTTAAGATTTTGGTTGCGAGTGATGAAGATGGAAGAGATTCTATTACCACGTGCATCTTACCTCTGGAGAAATCCAACAGAGGACAGGATTTTATTTTGCACGGAATCTTTCAAATATTCTAGACAAGAATAGATTTTCATACATATATATATTTGAAAAGCTGTACGGCTTCCATCGTAGTACAAAAAGAAATCCCAAACATAATTTCAACTACAATATTTGTTGAAGAAATGTTCATCCGGCAAACATTTACTCGCGGAGAAGCGGGAAAATGATAGGTCATTCAGTCAATATATAGTTTTTAAAACTCTCAAATATTTAAATAATTTAAAATCTGTCTAATTCTAGGCTTTGCATGGATTATACAAGGTGTGTCCAATAAATAATTAGACTGGTCGAAAATAAAGAAAAAATAGAATGATTAAAAAAATATTATTAGTATTTTCAAAATAGTCCCCTCCCGCATCTATACATAATTTCCATCTCTTCTCCCATGATTTAAAACATTTAGAAAAGGCATCTTCCTGGATGTTCTTCAAGACCTTTTTCGAATCCGCTATGATGGACTCTCTAGTGTCAAATCTCCTTCCGTTTAGAGCCATTTTGAGTTTTGTAAAGAGAAAAAAATCATTTGGAGCTAGGTCTGGGGAATAGGGAGGTTGTGTTGAAGTATTTGGATGCCGTGTTTAGCCAAATAAGTCAGTACAGATGTAGCGGTGCGTGGTGGTGCATTATCATGATGGATAATCCAATTTTTGGAACTCCACATTTCACTACTTTTCAGACGAATTTATTCACGTACACGTCTCACAATGTTTAAATAAGACTACTTATAGGTTGTTTGACCTTCCTCTAGATATTCATAATGCACAATTTCCTTTATGTCAAAGAACGTGACCAATAAGACTTTGTTTTTCGACTTGCAAAGTCGGGATTTCTTCGTTCTTGGTTCATCTTTTCCTTTCCACTCCATGGATTGGCGTTTTGTTTTCGGGTCATACCCGTAAACCCATGTCTCGTCTCCAGTTATTACTTTTTCCTTCCAATTAGGGACAAATTTTGAAGGTGTCTTCTTTAACTGCAAGTCTTCTTTAATTATCGATCCAACCAATGATTTTGATATCCCTGTTTCTTCCTCAATGTCCCGTAACCCTATTCGTGGATTTTCTTTTATCAAATTTGAAATCTGGCTCCCCTTTTCAGGGTTCCTGTGCAGAATTGGACGTCCAACACGCTTCTCATTTTTCACCGATTCCATTCCATTTTTAAATCGTGAAAACCATCTAAATGTGGTGGGCTTATTTACATTTTCATTTCCAAATGCCAATTTTAACAAATATAAATTTTCTGAAGCCGATTTCCCAATTTTGTAACAAAATTTAATACAAATTCGTTGTTCGAATTTTCTATCCATTACAAATTAGAAGTTGTTATGCAAGGCGTTCTTTTTACAAGCTTACAATTTATCGACTGCGCGCGCAATCACGTGATGTGATATATCGCAGTGTAGCTGAAGCTTTCTATTTTTTAAATAGATTTTTAAGAAAAAATTATCATTTCATTTTTTCTTTGTTTTTTGCTTGTTCTCATTATTTATTGGACACTCCATGTAACATTTTCAAGTGGTTATTTCGGAATATCAAACACACTAATATTCATATTGATAATAATATATTTTTGGTGTAGTTTGAAAATTTATTGCGCGAAAAAGCTTAATTTCAAATTTTTTATGGATAATAATGATGGGCTTAATTCATCTTTTTTAAATATTATTATTAAACATCATCATCACTTTGAAGAAATTATGAAAATATGCCCAGATTCTGCCAGAGGGTAAGTTTACCGGAAATTTTGTTTTTCACTTATTAATCGTTTTCTTATATGATTATTTTAATTAATAGTTGTTATATAAATACATTGATATAAATTATCAGAATATGTAAAGAAGCATTTTCTGGTTCTATAATTTCCAAAATATATTGATAGTAGTAGTTACAATATATACAGGATGAGAGATATGAGTATCTATTACGTATCATATATTTTCCTACATATTCTAGTTTAATGCTATGACTCCAAATTTTTCCAGACCTAATGCGATTTATACAAGTATATATCCATATAGATAATACACTAAAAGAGTTTTTAGTTGTAATTTTTCAAGCAATATCCTCCAAAGATACTTATTTTTTACTTTATGTGTCACACATTTTTATTTTCTTCAAATATCTTTAACTATATTTATCTTTTTAATGTATTCAATTTTCCAATCATACATTTTTGCTTCAAATTTACTTCATATATTTATCAACACCAAATTGCTTTGTTTTTAAAATAAGTGCGTTTATATTATTGAATTTTATTAGTTTCTAATAGTAGATATTTCGTGTTTATAATTAAATTGTTAATTAATTTTCTGCTTATATATAATCATAAATATTTCTCTTTGTGAAATTTCCTTGGGTATCTATTTTAGATTCACAGGATTTATGTATATTGCCACGTGGAAAATTAGGGAAGACAAAAACTTAAGGAGGAGACAATTTATTTCAGGGAAGGACAAACTATTAATTGTAAACAAAAGATAAGCCACGAGGGAAATTTACAGAGTCGCAAGATATAAACATAAAAATGACCACTCTGTTAATAAAAAAATAATTAAAATATACAGTTATCAGAGTCATCAATCAACAATTCTGTCACCGTTTGTTTTTGTGAATGGAATAAATACCCAAATATGGCCATTTTTTATAAGCATCGGTGGTTCAGTGGTAGAATGCTCGCCTGCCACGCGGGCGCCCCGGGTTCGATTCCCGGCCGATGCATTTTTTTACAATTTTTAAAACTCATTTATATTATTAAAATATATATCCAAGGATAAGGCACAATTTCGTTTATCTATATATATAAAAATGAATGTATGTGTGCCCTTTATGCCTGACCAAACCACTCATTGGAATGCCATGAAACTTTGGGAAGTTATTTAGTATAGTACTGGGAAGGTTTCTAGCAAATAAAATTTTTGAAATAACTTTTCGCCTAAAAATAATCAAGATAAATATTCTAATTTATCTGTTATTATTCAACAATCTGCTCTAAATATTATCATGATGATACGATGATTTTGTAATGTAGAAAATTAGGAAAGACAAAATTCAGGATGACACGGCAATTTATTTGAGACAAGAATAATGATACAATTCCAAGGCAAGATACTATTCCTTTAACTTCCAATTACCGAGGGAACCAATTAATATTGATTTTATTCAACTTATCGAGTATTTTTCAAGGGACCGGGAAAAAATGTTCACTTTATCGAGAGATTCGTTAGACAAACCTTTACTCGGGTAAAACCCGGGCGTAGCCGGGTACGTCCGCTAGTAGATTATAAACACAAGGTAATAAGACCAAATCCAAGGATAAGTCACAATTTGGATTATAGATTATAAACACAAGGTAATAAGACCAAATCCAAGGATAAGGTACAATTTGGATTATTAAAATATACAAGTATCAGAGTCATAATCAACCATCAATCAACAATTCTGTCACCGTTTACTTTTGTGAATGGAATAAATACCCAAATATGGCCATTTCTTATAAGCATCAGTGTGGTTCAGTGGTAGAATGCTCGCCTGCCACGCGGCCGATGCATTTTTTAAAACAATTTTTAAAATTCATTTATATTATTATTATTAAAATATACAAGTTTCAGTCATCAATTCTGTCATCGTTTGCTTTTGTGAATGGAATGCTTTTACGTAATATACGTAAAATACGTAACTAATATGACTGAAATTTTAGCAGTATGTATATTAGAATCTGGAAAACCTTATATTGAATATTTCAGGTCTCTATCCCGAATATTCTTCGAGTTATTTGCAAATTTGAGTTGCAAATTTGCTCTTTCGCTCGCAAGCAGCGCCTCTAGCGGTGAAGATGGGAGGTAATATCAGCTGACCTAATGTACATGTAAAACGTGTTTAACAGGACATAGAAAAAATATGGAAGAGATATTTGTCGAATTTTTAGCCAAGAAAAATTGAAATTGACAGGTTCTGGGCAAAAATAGTTGGTTTTTCTTTTCAGTCAGAAAATGATTATGACAATATTGCTGTATCATATTTGATTATCAGATACAAAATTATATCCGGAAAAATTCTAAAAAGCAGAGACCACGGGTGAAGCCAGTTCATTTTTATATGCAGGAACAAAATTCTAACAGAAAAACATTCATTCGAGCAGAAGACACAAAGCCAGATCATCTCTTTATAAAAATATCGCTTCTCAGACACAAAGTTTGGAGCGGGACGTTTCACAAGAATGACATCCACGGCGCCAATTTATAATTGTAACGAATAGTATTTGAATAAAAGCATTTAATCGGGTAAAACCTGGGCGTTGCCCGGGTCATTCGGCTAGTAAAATTTATAAATACTATGTTACATAAATAAAATTAATAAATACTATGTTACAATATATTTTGCTTAGAAATTATTTTTATTCAACCGTACTTTAAATTCTGCTTTTAAGAAGTTAGAATATACCCATTGCAATTTTTAAACCACCATCTATGCTTTTAATGTGTCTTCACAGGCTCTTCGTGTAAACCAGGGAGTTGCCACTCGGTAGTATCATTTAAACATTATCCAGATAATATAATGTTTTATTGAGATAGATTAGGGTAATAAAAAATAAGTATATTTTATCTATCTTCAACTTCACCCCAATGTTTACACAAAAAGACCCATTCAGTTTTCAATAATTTTAGGGCTTCATCTTTAGCTATAATATAGAGGACGATCTTCTTTAATTCTCATAATAATTGATATCTTGATTTTTTTATTAAGTACTTGACGGTGGGCAATATTTGAGTTTCTTCTTCTGGGTCATAAACCAATACTTCGGGGACCCAACCCATACAATTGTCAATGACGGTATATTGACTCCGAGCTACTAAATTTATTGTCTTTTGGATTTTAAATGCAATATAAATTATCTCTTGGTTTAATTTGAATAGCCTATGACTTGTTATTAGTATTTTTATTAGAAAAAAAAAGTTAAAAATTTGTCTAAGCACCTTCCACATATATATGGCTTCGCCTGTGTTCTGTCCGAGTGTGAAGACTCTTGCTTCTGTCTATCAAAAATGAAGCAGAAATATAATAATCATTTTCTGACTAAAAGTTAAGTTATTTAGTCCACACACAATATTTAGTTTTAAAAGTTTAACAAATACTACTTACAAATACAACTTATATCCTGTTAAAATTTGAGCCAGGTTGGTCAAATATTGGAGAAACATATAAGGCACAACTAAATAAAAATATATATGTTGACTTTCACATATATACAGTAGAGTCTCCCATGAGAGACCCCTAAAACATGTCTAAACCTGGTCTCTTCTGGAGGGAGTCTCTTATCGGGGACACTGTGAAGATAGAGTCTCTAATGAGAGACCCCTCCTTGATTGACCTGGTCTATCAATGTTTTAGACGGTCTCTCTTGAGAGACTCTATTGTATATATGACTTGGCTTCGCCCATATTCTGCTTGAGTGAATGCTTTATCGAAAGTATCTTATTCCAGAATGTGTGTGTGCAAAGTATTATCATCATCATTTTACATTTTAGTACAGTAATTAGTTAATTTGAAATTTCCTTGGTTATAAATATATGTTACAAAAACTTCTTGCTGACTTAACTACAAGGTATGTCCCGTAAGTTCCCGGACTGGGTCCATAAAAAATATATAAATGAAAAATGTAAATAAATTTGTCGGTTTATTATAGAAAAAAATATCTTAACACAAAGCAATAACGCGCCATCTATACATATAAAATAAAAGGATTTAAAAGCGCGAATGTTTCTTTTATACATAAAACGTACTTCTACTGTCCTTACTGCGATGAAAAAATATATTGGGAGGGCTTGGCTCATCAGTGGTGAACCCTCCCAGCGGTTTCGCCAATTTAATCCACCAGACCGCTTCTCAGAGCTCTAATATTGTATTGGATCATTCTGCTTTTATATGCTACACTAAAGGATGGAATCTTAGAAATGGTTTTCAAGTAAACTATGGACATAAGCTTATAGGGCAGTAGAATTATATTCAAATATTTGCTTCGAGCAATGCTCTTCAGCAAACTATAAAGACAAGGACATTAGGAATAAATTAACACAAAGCAATAACGCGCCATCTATACATATAAAATAAAAGGATTTAAAAGCGCGAATGTTTCTTTTATACATAAAACGTACTTCTACTGTCCTTACTGCGATGAAAAAATATATTGGGAGGGCTTGGCTCATCAGTGGTGAACCCTCTCAGCGGTTTCGCCAATTTTAATCCACCAGACCGCTTCTCAGAGCTCTAATATTGTATTGGATCATTCTGCTTTTATATGCTACACTAAAGGATGGAATATATTTTTTCATCGCAATAAGGACAGTAGAAGTACGTTTTATGTATAAAAGAAACATTCGCGCTTTTAAATCCTTTTATTTTATATGTATAGATGGCGCGTCATTGCTTTGTGTTAATTTATTCCTAATGTCCTTGTCTTTATAGTTTGCTGAAGAGCATTGCTCGAAGCAAATATTTGAATATAATTCTACTGCCCTATAAGCTTATGTCCATAGTTTACTTGAAAACCATTTCTAAGATTCCATCCTTTAGTGTAGCATATAAAAGCAGAATGATCCAATACAATGTTAGAGCTCTGAGAAGCGGTCTGGTGGATTAAATTGGCGAAACCGCTGGGAGGGTTCACCACTGATGAGCCAAGCCCTCCCAATATATTTTTTCATCGCAGTAAGGACAGTAGAAGTACGTTTTATGTATAAAAGAAACATTCGCGCTTTAAAAAAAAATATCTGGCAACACGGTGGTACCAATATCGAGGCGGTACGTGTGCGCGCGCAAAGGTCATTCTAATTTATTTAAAGGTCACACCTAGCGCTGCGGCGATTTTACGATGGAACAAAAATTGAAGCAGAGGATTTGCATAGAATTTTATGTGAAACTTCAAATTTCAGCAACCGAAACTTTTGAAATGCTTAATAAAGCATTCCCCAATGACGCCCTAAAGAGAAAAACTGTTTTTGAATAGCATTCTAGATTTGAAGTTGGCAGAATTTCCATTGAAGATGATCCTCGTCAAGAACGCCCAAAATTTCAAAGGACTGATGGAAATGTGCAAAAAATAACCGATTTAATAAAAGAAAATCCTCGAACCACTTTGCTGGAGATAGAGAAAGACACAGTAATCTCTAAAACAACGATTGGAAGGATCGTAACCAAAGATTTGAAGCTCAAAAAGACACTTGCAAAATTCATCCCAAGATTCCTCACTAATGAGCAAAACTGTGTCAGCTTGCAACCTGTGAGGACATGTTGGAAATGACAAGAACGAATCCGGAATGGAAAGACAAGATAATCACAGGCGACGAGACATGGGTCTATGGCTATGACCCTGAAACCAAGCGTCAATCTGTCGAGTGGAGAGGTCAGGGTGAGCCTAGACCCAAAAAATCCAGGATATTGAAATCCAGAAACAAGGTATTGCTGGTCTCTTTTTTGGATAACAAGGGCATTGTTCATCACGAGTATCTTCCTGCAGGCCAAACAGTTATTGAGGAAATGTATTTGGGCATTCTTCGCCGTCTAAGGGAAGCGATTCGAAAAAAAAGGCCAGAAAAAATGGACTAATGGTGACTGGATCCTACACCATGACAATGCCCGCCCTCATACAGCGCACTTGGTGACGAGTTTTTTGGCGAAAAATGGGACACACAAATCCTACCTCAATCACCCTATTCCCCAGACATCGCACCAAATGACTTTTTCCTGTTCCCCAAACTTGAAGCAGTTCTAAAAGGAAGACATTTTGACACAAGGGATGACATAATAGAAATATCGCTGTTGGCATTGAAGAGCATTCCAAAAGAGGCCTATAAAAACTGTTTCGACAATTGGAAGAATCGATGGCGCTGGTGCGTTGAAGTAAGGGGGGATATTACTTTAAAAAGTTTTAATAAATATATTTTTAAATATCTTACCTTTTCTTTTTTATGGACCCAGTCCGGGAACTTATGGGACATACCTTGTATATATCCTGTTAAAATTTCAGCCACACTGATCAAATATATTTTATCTATATATATCGATAAATAGATAAACATTGATAAAAAGGAATTTAGTACAATCCTAATATTTCTTGTAAACGTCGTGATGCCTCTAAAGATAAGCGCCGTTCAATTTTGTATGTAATTATCGGTAAATTGGGAGAATTTAGTTTCCCTGCTGACTGTGGTCTTACCTCCATATCCCAGTAAGGTTTGTTGAAGGAGGGCGACCGAACGCTGTGCGATGTAACCAGTATTATCGTTCATGTTGTCCCACACATTTCCGACGGAAGCGACATCTAACCCAGCTGGTCGGGCCACATCCTGTTTACCACCCCAGTTTGTGCCACGAGAGGCTAAAAAAACATTGCGTCTTTGAGACCAAATTCTTTCTTATATAGGGGTTTAAACTATCCACACAGAACCTTTACCAAATTTATATCGCTACCTTAAAGATGCTCCTGTTGAATTGGTGAAAATTTAAATAAAAGAGAAATTTACAATAATTTACGTGTCATCCTTGTGAAAAAGCTTTTTTTTTTTTCCTGTTTCTGTAATTTCAGTAACTGTAACTCCAAATACAATAAATAAAGGAACAGTGTTAATTATAGTTCCTATTGCACAATCCAATCCAAATGTTAGCATAGGTACTTCTAAACGATCCTTTCTTGACTAGAGTTTATGAAACTGATACACTTGTATATCGGGCGCTGAAATTTTTAGAACGGAAAAAATTAGGGGAATCAAAAAATAGCTGTAATCTATTTTAATTAAAATTTGTAACATTTGAATATACTGGGCAATATGTTTCTTTTTAAAATAATATCATCAAATATTAAATCTACAGACCTGATAAAGAGTAATTAAAAGAGAGGGTTTGGCTCATCAGTGGTGAAACCTCTCTCCCAGCGGTTTCGTCAAATTAATCTCCTTGGCAGAAAGGTCTGTAGAGATAATATTTGATGATATTATTAAAAAAATAAACACATTTCCGGTAAATTTAAATGTTAAAAATTTTATCGATAGATGACAATATTGAATTCAAAAATTTATTTTAATTATTCAGTAAAACTATACATAAGATGTTATTGCTGGAACTATAAATATATATGTTGAGTGTTTTTGCAACAATGAGTTTCCAAACATGTCCTCGCTGTGTGCTGTCACCTGCCTTCCAATATTGAACGAAAGAAACCAGGTGATAGCACCTACCTAAACCAACATATTCCAAGAGATAAATCTGCTAACGCCACCTAATCACAATCGTGTATCATCTCTCGTGCAATAGAAATCTGAAGAATGACATCTCCATCACACTAGGAGAGATGGCCCTGAATGAAATGTAAACGCCATTGGATTTATCTGGTGACCCCCTGTCATTGTTGAATGAAGGTCAAGAGGGTGTGCAAATAACTGTTCGATTGTTGTTTGCTTGAGATAGTGACATATCTCTCAGCGGGCTTATCGCTGGCTTCTCGGTCCTGGGAGGTCTCGCGCTTCCTGTTCCTTAGGATAGATACATATTGATGTGTGCTAGTTGGGAAGTGGTCTGAAATATATAGGGAAAGTTAGATTGGTCCCCGAGATACTTGCTCAGTTATTACATTTGTAAACAACAGGGATAAGTATGATACTTAAATGACGCTGCAACTATTTTTAAAAAAAGCTAATACTAAAATTTCGTAACATAATATACACTTGTCCCGCGGTACCGACATACAGTAAAACTCCATTAAAATGCTCCAGATTATAACCCAAACCCGTTTATTACGATTCCCATTCCTACTTTTTTTTAATATACCAGATATAACGCTACTGCCCCAATAGATCTAAGAATAGCGAGGTTATTCTAACGAAGTGGGTGAAGAGAGCTGATGTGAGGTACAGTCACACACAGCTAAACCAATAGAAAGGTGGAAAAGAATTATTAAAAGCCTTGATATACACTCATGGTCAAAACTTAAGGAAGCTGTACTTTTTAGCATGCATATCGGGATTCAGACAAGAACTCTGTAAGATATTTGATACAGTGACCTTTATCGAAGACACACGATATAAACAAGTATGAACAAAGTTTCCCTTGTTTCCTTTGAAAAAAAAAAATCAGACGATCTGCGACATCTAAGACTTTTCACTTACTCAAGTTTTGTCCATGAGTGTACTTCAAAACAAGAAAGGTCACCTCATCGGTCAAAATACACGAAACAACTATGCGCCATCGATAAACCGTCTCTGCAATCTAGCAGTCTGTGACAAAGCCACAACACCAGCTTAGGTAAATTTAGAGCACCCACCTGAGACCATAGTTTCGGGCCCGCGTGAATCCAGGGGGCAGGCAATGATTTAATGAGATCTACAAGTGATTCTCGATAATTTTCCAAAGAGGTGTTCAGCTGGTGAAGTGGTCAAGATATTGATGGACATCTAGCCGAAAGGACATTAAACTCATCGAAAAAACTTAAGGAAATTCCATATTTTAAGCATACACCACTCCATATATGCTTATATAACGGCGGATTCCCCATACATGTATAATAAATACGAACGTTTTCCTTTTAGAAAATATATATATTCATGCTAATAGTTACAACTTCTTTGCTTCTGACCAGAACTATCCTTTCTTTCTTTAAATGAATTTCCTTTCGGAAAAATCTCAATTTACTTGTTTTGCGGCTTAATTAAAACAAGCGAGAGGATATTTTACTTGTCTCCTTCATTGCTTTTGCGGGGACTACAATATCCAATGAACCTCTTCTACGGCTCTACAAGCATAACGTGTAGAGGATGTTGCCAAGATAGTATCTTATAAAAAAAATATAAACCATTCGCAATAACAAAAAAAAAACTGAAAATGATAAAAATTGCATTATGATCAGGTGGATAAATTAAGAAAAAGGCATCCCCCCCCTCTGATCGTCCAACTAAAAGTTGCTGATGGCTTGCGCCATCTGTCGAAATAAATATCAACTATTTGTTGATGCCAATATTCTGGGGAATAATAGAAAATTCAACAAATAGTAGATATTTATTCGACAGATGGTGCAAGTAACTTTTAGTTGCACGATAAGGTGATGCCATTTTTCTTAACTTTCTTAATAAGTTTTTTTTTTTTTTTTTAGCAAAACCGCGAGCTTTCGAGCTCTCGCTCCTCAATGGACATAATTAAACAAAGAGTGAAATCCATACGAAATCCATTATATCCCAATCTTGTGTAATAATAAATGAAAGCGTATTTTTTGCCCACGAATATTTCACACTTGTTTTAATTTTGCCCGCTGGAGAGCGAGGATTCGAACGTTCGCCTTTTAAAAGCTTTTATTTAACTTGCTTCCATGTCTGTCTGCCAAATATTTTAATAAATTTTATTATATTTCCGGAGCACGTACAGATCTGATATTTTGTACACTTGTTAGAACCTGATGACAATGCAAGTTGACAAATATTTAGATTTCTGGGTTATCAGGGTTGCCGGAAACGAACAGGTTAACAATGTAAGTGTACAAAATTTTTAGACTTCTTGGTGTTCGGGGTAGCCGGGAACGAACCAATTTCTATATTTCTTTTCAAGTCTCATGTGTTTCACGAAGTCAACTCGGAAACTGTTGGATTGGAAATTGATTTTTTTCAGCGATGGTTCAAGACCCCAAAAAGTTAGAAATCAGAATATTCGAGTTCCTATCTAAAACCTTCTTGAAATTATAAGCAAAAAAAAAAAAAAAAACTGCCACAAATGTCAATAAATATATTAATTTATATTTTATAATTCAGTGTGTGTAATCTGTATTCAATATCATCACGCACACATATATATTCATTATATAAATATATATAATACAAAGTTGCTGGGGGATTATATTCATGTGCATAGAGAGGCATGTCTCCCTTTAATTTTGCATTAGAACGATACACTATACAAAGGGAGAGGTGCCTCTTTTGGTGCATGAATTTCATCCTCCCGCAGCTTTATGTTGTGCTTCTAGCTAGAAAATCGGTCCTTGCCACACACACACACAGCTTAAACACCTGTTTGGTAAATTCAACCGATTTCATAACCCCTCTCGTACGATATTATGAAATCGAAGTCGACCCTGTACTGATGAGGGCTATAGGCCGAAACCTTGGTATACAGGTTGTTGGCTTTTTGTCTGAATTTGCCAAAACTGATATTGTGACGCATTTTTTATCACCACTAGTAAACTGGGGTGTTGAACATAATGCATCGTTTTCTGATGCATAATTAAAGGGAGAGATGCCTCTCTATGTACATATATTATATTGTTGCACCAGGTTGCGGCTTGGCAGACTCTTCAGCCTGGATTCTCTCCTGTGCTGGGTCTTGCATCTTACCAGAGCGTGTTTCAACCATCCTACAAATTTATAAAAGGGAATAACGAGATAAGTCTTCTTTAAGTAGCCACCAGAATCCTTTCTTTATTTTCTCACATCAAAGAGAGCAGTGAAGTCACAGTGTACCTAAATACAAATGATGATAAATTAATAATCTGTTTTAAATAAATATCATAGAATATTTTATATAAAAATAAATAAATATATAATATAAATTTCAAATATATTAAAACTAATATAAGAAATACGCCATTAATCATGATGTAACACTTCCCCCTCTCCAGAGGTCGTCACGTCCTCGTGATTGACCTCATCAATTCTTTCAAAATAGGGTTTGATTCTTGAGACATGGACAATCAATGGGTCTTGGCCAGGATTATCTTTTGGTTCAATTAAGTAATTTACGTTGGACAGCTTCTTTAATATTCTATATGGGCCAAAATATTTTCTCAGTAGTTTCTCACACTTTCCTATTTTCCTAATTGGTGTCCAAACTGCTACTAATTCTCCTGGTTCGTAGCTTCTTTCCATGTGTTTCTTGTCATAGTTCTTTTTCATTCTTTCTTGAGTCTTTATTGTGTTGTTAATAACTAATTTTCTTGTTCTGTTTATTTTGTCTAAGTGATGTTTTATGTATTCATCATAATCATCTTTGTCAATGTCCACCGAGATATTCCTGTCGTCCAAAAGAGACGTGGGTTCTCTTCCAAACATCAGGAAAAAGGGAGAATATCCTGTGGTTTCCTGAATTGTAGTATTGTAAGCGTGAGTGATGAATGGGAGTATTTCGTCCCAATTTTTCTGATCAGTGTTCACATACATACTGAGCATATTGATCAATGTTCTATTTAACCGCTCTGTCAATCCATTAGTCTGGGGATGATAGCTCGTTGTGAAGCAATGTTTAATCTTGCACGTTTTCATCACCTCTTTCATTAAATTACTGGTAAATTGAGAGCCTCTGTCACTAATAAGATATTGTGGGGCTCCGTGCCGAAGAAAAATATCCTCTACTAGAAATTTAGAAACTTCTTTCACTGTTGCTTCCGAGACTGCTCTTGTTTCTGCATATCTAGTGTAGTAGTCCGTCAGCACGATTATCCATTTTTTCCTGTTTTTCGTAGATGGTAGTGGACCAACAAAGTCAATTCCAATTCTTTCGAAAGGAAAGTTGGCTGGGGGGATGGGCTGTAGTAGTCCAGAAGGTAATTGGTTTGAGCCTTTCCTACTTTGGCAAAGGTGACACGTCTTAACGAATTCTGAGACATCCTTTAGCATGGATGGCCAAAAGTATTTACTCTTTATTCGGTACATGGTTCTGGCGACGCCCAGATGGCCATTCGACATATGATTGTGATATTCTTTCATAATTTCTCTCTTTTTATTCTCTGGAACCACAAGCAACCACGCCCTGCCTTCAGGGTTCGGATTTTTCTTAAAGAGGCATCCATCTTCTTCTTTAAAGTTTTGCGCAATTGATCGCCTGCTTCCATTAAGGTTTTTCTTAACACTTTCGATAAATTTATCCTCTTCGTCTGTTATTTGATTTAAAAATAGCCTTTCAAAATCCTCATCCCAATCAGTTTCTGGTAAGGGCCCCCTAGATAAGCCATCGGCGTCCAGATGCTTCTTTCCCGATTTATGTATTATATCGAAGTCATATTCTTGAATTTTCAATGCCCATCTTGCCAATCGACCTGTTGGATCCTTCAAGTTTTTGAGCCAGCATAAGGCGTGATGGTCTGTTACTATTTTAAAGTGTCTTCCATAAAGGTAGGGTCGTAATTTTGACATTGACCAGACAACGGCCAGACATTCTTTTTCAGTGGTTGAATAATTTTGCTCCGCTTTACTTAGGGTACGACTCAAATATGAGATCACCTTCTCTTCACCACCGATGTCTTGGACAAGTGTTGCACCTATGCCGATGTTGGACGCATCAGTATGAACATAAGTAGGTGCATTTGGATTGAAGTGACCTAAAATTGGTGGACTTAATAGTGCTGTTTTTAGGGTTTGAAACGCTTCCTCTTGTCTTTCTGTCCAGGTAAATGATACACTTTTTTTTATAAGGTTGGTCAAAGGGTCAGCAATTTTTGAAAAGTCTTTGATAAATTTTCTATAATATGAACACATTCATAAAAAGGATTGTACTTCTTTGACCTTTTTGGGCCGAGGAAAATTTCTGACAGCTTTGATGTTATGTTCCGCGGGTTTTATACCATGTTTGCTCGTTATATAGCCGAGAATCTCCAATTCTTCAAAAGCAAATCGGCATTTTTTGTCGTTTAACCTTAAATTAGATTCACGAAAACATCTAAAAACAGCTTCAAGTCTTTTGAGGTGCGTTGGAAAATCCGGGCTATATATGATAACATCATCCAGATAACACAAACAAATTTGCCATCTCAGATTTCCAAGCATATTCTCCATATTTCTCTCAAAGGTAGCAGGCGCGTTACAAAGTCCAAAAGGCATCACGTTGAATTCATATAATCCATGCGCTGTAGTGAAAGCTGTTTTCTCTTTGTCTCTTTCTTCGACTTCAACTTGCCAATATCCAGATCTGAGGTCTATTGCTGAGAAGTGTGTAGATCCTTGGAGAGTATCCATAACTTCGTCTATTCTAGGGATCGGATAGACATCTTTTACTGTCACATTATTCAGTTTTCTGTAGTCCACACAAAATCTGTATTTACCATCTCGCTTCTTGACCAATATTACTGGAAAAGACCAGGGGCTAGAAGATGGCCTAATTATGCCTTCTGTAAGCATCTCGTCAATTTGCTCTTTTATAATATCTCGTTCTTTAGCACTTACCCGGTAAGGCTTGTGTTTAATTGGCTTCGCGTCTTCTGTGTCTATCCGATGTTTTGCCAAATTGGTTCTCCCTAATCTCGATGAAAAAAGATCTCCATACCTTTCTAAAACTTGTTTTAACTCCTTCTGTTCCTTTGGTGAAAGATTTTCGTTTATTTGGAATCTAGGTTCTTCGTTCTTTTCTACCTCTCTTTCTCGACTCACATTTATTTTCGCTGGACTACTTCCAAAAGCCAATGTTTGGTTTTTCAATATTTTTAACGGTCGAGGATACGGATTAGTTATCCAGATGTGTGTTTCCCTATTTATAACATTGATCAAGCTTCTTGCTAGACGAAGTCCATTTGTTTGAAACATTTTGCTGCTCTCCTCGATAATATATTCTCCATCCTCTGTTTCTACCGATGCCTTGATCAATTTCATGGAACATTCCGGTACAATGGAATCCTTGGCACTCTTTATTTTCAACATTTCAAAATTGATTTCGTTATGATTATTCGTCAAATCATATTTTATAGTTTCTTGCTTACAATCTATTTTTGCGTTTATTTTCTTAAGGAAATCTCTCCCAAGAATTAATGTCCGTAAATGCGTTTTCAATATCACAAAGTTGTGTGATAATGTTTCGTCATCAATTTTTATATTTAAAAATATACTTCCTACCATGTCCAATTTTTTTCCATCGGGTCCTGCACAAATTTTTGCGAGTTTACTTATACCATGGCCTGTATCGAGGGCCGTTCTGAGGTCGACCACTGAGAGGTCAGCACCTGTATCAACCAAAGCTTCAAAAGTCCCTATCTTGTCCACATTAATTTTTAATTTGTATTTAGGGTCCAACTTCTTGATTCCGTTTATGGTCGACTTGCTTTGATTGACAGATTCAGGCGCGACGCTTAGTTTAAATCTTCCAACACGGAATATCTATTCCGGGTAGGAATATTTGTCTGTGTGCTATGACATACATCAGCATAAAGCCGAGGTCCTGATTTCTCTGATATTTCATTCATTTGGCATTTTTCTTCGACCTTCTCTTGGGTATCTGCTGGATCCTCTTCTAGGATTCTTATAAACTTGACCCTACAATAACGGGCCACGTGCCCTGGCTTGTTACATTTAAAGCAGATTGGTCTTCCATCTTCCGTCCTATTTTTGCTCACTTCTTGGCTTTTATTGTAAGTGTTTCTCTGAAGGTTTGGTTTCGGCACAAAGTTAGGATTATAAGGACGTCTAGGGGTAGAGGGCTGGGGAAAGTTGTTTCGATACTGTCTGGGAGTAGGAGGGGAGTCGTTCTTGTAATTATTGGAAACAGGGGCTTGGGGCCTGGAAGTGGTCTGGTAGTTTCGTGCGGCAGTCGGCGGCACGTACCTCGATTGTTGTTGGGGTCTAGAATAGCGTGGACCGTTATATAGGTTTCTGGATTTCTCCACACGTTCCCGATACTTCTTTTCAAAATAATCCATTTTCTTGCACACGACAAGAAGGTCATCGGTCGTTTTAGGAGGGTTCAGGTAGAGCGCGAATGAGTACTCTTTTTTCAGTCCTCCAATAACATGTTCAATTTTTGTTTCTTCTTCCATTGCGGGGTCAACCTTGTTGCACAACACTAGAATGTCTTCCGCGAACCTGATTGCTGGTTCATTCCAGTGTTGCATTCTGTTGAGCTTAATTCTAAGTTCTTCTTTATTCGCGTCCAAAGAAAAATCCTGAATGAGGCGGATTTTAATATTTTCCCAGCTCGTGAAACTAGCTTTGTGTAAATTCAACCAGGTTTTAGCGCTTCCCGTCATGTTCATGGCGGCATAACGAGAGATAATGTAGTCTGCCCAATGGTACAAGAAGCCAATTTCTTCAAGAGATTCAATCCATGGGCGAGGGTCTTGCATCTTACCAGAGCGTGTTTCAACCATCCTACAAATTTATAAAAGGGAATAACGAGATAAGTCTTCTTTAAGTAGCCACCAGAATCCTTTCTTTATTTTCTCACATCAAAGAGAGCAGTGAAGTCACAGTGTACCTAAATACAAATGATGATAAATTAATAATCTGTTTTAAATAAATATCATAGAATATTTTATATAAAAATAAATAAATATATAATTTAAATTTCAAATATATTAAAACTAATATAAGAAATACGCCATTAATCATGATGTAACAATATGATAATATAAGACCACACACGTTTCACGACGCTGTTGTAAATATAGTTCTCCTCTCTCAATCTCGTTTGAGCTCGTTCCCCTAATTTTCGAAGAGTTCCGCATGGCCTCCGGGGTAGCTGTCAACTTCAGCAAGAGCTGCGGGCTTTGGTGCAGTTCCTGGAAGCACCGGACGGATACTCCTCTGGGAATCTCCTGGACGTCCGAGTCGCTGACCGTCCTGGGCTGCACCATCACCACCAGGAACTCAGTCGCCTTCCAGGCCTCACACCTGATGGGACTGCTAGAGCGAGCCATCGCGAAGTGGTCACCCTTCGCCCGCGACCTAACGCTGGTGGGTCGTGCCCGCGCGGCCAACAGTCTGGTCCTGGGTTCCATCCTGCACCACCTCCACGTCTACCTTCCACCTGAAACTACCATCAGCCGGATGCAGGCGCGGTTGGCGTGCTTCGTTTGGGGTACGAGCCGAGTCTCGTGGCTCCCCGGGCGCATCCTGGCTCGTCCAGACTCCGATGGTGGCGTCGGCCTGCTTTGCATCGCGGGCCAGCTTCGGCTCGCCTGCCTGAAGGGGGTCCAGGCCTCTCTTCGCGGCGCCGCCAGCGTCTACTCTTGGTTGGTCCGCAGCCGGGCGTGGCTGTCACCGCCGGCTCCTGACGCCTGGCTCTCGCCTAGGAGGAGGAGACTGCTGAGCCTGTGGAAGGCCGCCTCAAGTCTCCTTGAGCTGGACCACAGGGTCCCGCCATCCTGAGGTCCCTGCGCCTTCGAGGCGACAACAGATTCCTGCGGCCGCCAGACCTACTGGCTCCCGAGCGCTGGCTACAGGCGACTGTCGGGGACTTCTCCGAGAGCACCCTTGCACTATCGCGCTCAACGCGGGCCACGCTCCTGGACGAGCAGCATCTGGGGGCCTTCTGCCAACGTCTCCTGCGGGAAAACGCCAGCTCCAGCTATCATGCGGAGTACCAGGCGGAGACCATCGACCATCAATTCTGCAATAACCATCTTACCAGCCAGAGGGCCCGCTGGTCATGCACGGCTCCAGCGACGGGTCGCTTACCCACAGATATTGGAGTTGCCGAGCCGTGCGATCCCTGCTCCGGGAGGTGTTCGCCTCCTGCGAAGTGCCCCTGGATCTGCAGGCCTGGCTCTTCGGCGTCGGCCTCCATCCCGAGGCAGTGAGAATAACAAGTGTGGCGAAGGCCACCATCTACAAGTACCACTTGGTCTTGAGGTGGGCAACGCCAGTCAACACCTAGTCCTGCCCACTCTGTGGGAAAGAACTCTCGCAGTCCATCGGTGGCGGAGTCTTTCCCGCGGTGGGCGTCACCAATGAAGACCTTGCATATATTTATATATTGTCGTGTTCTCTACCTAACAAAATAGCAGTTGACGAACACTATACGGAATAATATATTTATTTCTATAAAATGGGATCCCTTCACTCTCCTCTTACACTCTATATATATCCAATCATTTTTACATAAATAATTTTCTATCAGAAAATTAATACATATTTACATATATACTGCACTTTTTTCTCCAAGAATAAAATCTGCATATAGAATCATTACAGCACCCGCCACCGAAGACCCATCATCACTCCTGAGATGATTTTATTTCCACGGTGGTTCCCTTTGTCCGGATGTTGAAAGGCTGGACATTGGATATGTGAGCGGTTCTGGTCTGACGATTATTGAAATGGTATGCTATGTACTTAACCAGACCGTCCATTTCAGTTACACGACAGACTTCATGTGGTCCAGTCTGGTGCCATTCTTTTCCTTTCCTTTGATGACGTACCAGCACATAATCTCCAACTTTTAGCTGAGGTGGTGATAACCTTTGTTTTCTATTATGGTAAATTTTTTTTTTTTGTCGATATTGGTGTGTCGTTCTTCTTCTCTCTCCTTTTCTTCAAGTTGGCAACTTATACCAAGCTCATCATCAGCAGGTAAGCGTGGAGATTGCTTTGTATTTAAATATAGGCGAGCAACCCAAATAAGAATTGTAGGAGCGGTTATGATGCCGAATTGCTCCCTCTAGACAGGACTTCCATCCTCCTTTGAAATGAGGGTAACAGGCGAGAAAGGTCTTTATTTCTCTTATGGTTCTTTCTGCCATACCATTTCCAGCTGGATGATAGGGAGTTGTCGTGATCAGTCTTATGTGTTTAGATTTTGCCCATTCCGGGAATTTTCCGTGAACAAAGGACTTTCCTTGATCTGTAATTATAGTGCGCACTTTCTTAAGATTTTCATGTTGTTCGAAATAATTTATCAATGATCGCCCGTCTTGTTTTATAGCTTTAGCCTGGGCTAATCTTGTTGCTTCATCTATTACTATTAAAAAGGTTGATCTAGCATCTCCCTTAGTTGGAGCTTCGGCATAATCTAAATGCACAGTATGGAAGGGCTCCTGTGATTGTGGCGGCAAGCTCATATGATTTGGTCTGTACTTGTATTTAAACTTGACCTGTTGACAAACAGGGCAAGAGGCTATGTAACTGCGTATATCATTTTTCATCTTATACCAGTAGAATCGCTGTCTTAATTTATGATAGGTTCTCAAAAACCCAGAGTGGCCACCTGAGAGGGGATCATCGTGATATAAGTGAAAAATAGAATCTCTATCCTCGGGAGGAACCAAGTACTTGTTGTTATCTCCGAGCTTCAGATCAATGCTCCGGTGATTCGTCCATAATATGGATTCATTTGGATCTGTGGGAGAATCAATGGCCAATCTCGACAAAGCGTCGGCATCTTGTAATTCCTTTCCGAATCGGTGATTAATATTCATTTCAAATGAACTAAGAAACAGTTGCCATCTGGCAAGTCTGTCTCTGAGATTTCCGCAGGAAAGCAGCTGAGTCGACGCGCAGTGATCGGTGTGGACTGTAAAAGGTTTACATTCCAAATATGCGCGGAAATGTTTAACTGCTTTCAAACAGCAAGACATTCCTTTTCGGTAACAGAATAATTCTGTTCCGCTCTTGTAAACGTATATGAATAATAACTTATTACTCGTAATTGTCGGTTTTTCTTTTCGGTAATATCTCGTTGGTATAATACTGCTCCCGTTCCATAGTAAGAAGCGTCGGTAGACAGCTCGTATTGAAGGGAACAATCGGGAATCCTTAAAATCGGGTTGGATGTAATCAGGGCAAGTAATTTTAAATACGACTCCTCACATTCTTCTGTCCATGTAAAAATGGAGTCTTTTCTTTTCAAGGCATCCAATGGTCTTATTATCATAGCATAATTCGGTATATACGGCCTGAAATGCCCAGTTAAGCCAGTGAAACATTGTAGGGATTTCAAATTGTAAGGCCTCCTCATATTCTTCACCTTTTCAATCACCTGATCCCTCATATGTTTGAAATCGCCGTTTATTATTCTTCCTAGTAACTCCACTTGAGGAACGCTAAACTGACATTTCCCCAGGTTAATGGTCATATCAAATTTGGCCAGTCTAGTGAGAATCTTGTAGGATAGGGCTGCACATTCTTCTTTAGTGGGTGCACCACAACAGATGTCATCAATATAGACAACTACTCTTTGATCTAGCAGATCCCCCAATATTTCAGTCATTATGCGTTGGAATTTGGGAGGAGAATTTTTCCAACCAAACGGTAACCTTGTGAATTCGTACAGACCTTCTTGTGTTACAAACGCAGAAAATTTTCTGGATTCTTTAGTTAGTCCTATTTGCCAAAATCCGTCTCGTAAATCAATTTTTGTAAAATAATGGCAACCCCCAAATCGGTCTATAATCCTATCAATGCTGGGAAAGGGAAAAGGATCCAAATGAGTTTCCCGATTGAGCCTTCGATAGTCCTGACAGAGTCTAAAGGAGGAATCCTTTTTTGGAACAAGTACGCATGGTGATGCAAACTCTGAAGTAGATGGAACAATGATTCCCCGGTCAAGCATTTCTTTAATTTTATTAGATATCCATTTTCTTTTGTATTCAGACGTTGAATATGGTTTAGACCGAATAACATTGCAATCAGGTTTCAATAAAAAGTCCACCTCAAATTTTGGGACCCTAATCCGAGAAAATTCACAAAGACTTGGGAAGTTTTCCTGAACATCATTAATCGTAAATGCATATTCATTAGCATTCAAGGCCAAACATTTGATGTTATCAGAATGAAAATCCCATTTGATTTTGAAATATTTCATGGTTGGCTTTCCTAGCAGAATCTCGAAAGGCATCTCTTCAAGAATTACTGCAGTTACCTCGATTCTACGATTATCTGCTTCAAGCTCAAGGTCAATACATTCAGATGCAAAAATGCTATTATGATTTATGGTTGTTAATTTTGTCTTTGCCGGATAACTTTTCCAGCCATACTTTTCTAGAGTGTTTTTTCGAATCAAATCAATAGATGAGCCAGGATCCAAAAATGCATTTGATTTTACTCCATTAACATTAACCGGAAACATTGAGTTAGGGGAAAAATAGGAAAAGTATAATACCCTTTCTGACGGAGGGAAAGGCCAACCCTCATTTTCTAGTTTTTTGGAAGTGTGCTTTTCTAATGGGCGAATGGAAGGCCTACATCTCTCAAGAACCTTTCTTAATTCCATAGTGGTGAATAATGGGATCACAGCCAAACGTTGTTGCATTTCTTCTGGTAGGCCGTGCAAGATGCCAGTTATCAAGATTCTCTCTGAAGCTCCCGGCAAGCCCAGCTGAAGTAGCCTCAGTTTTTATAAAAATAGTCCACATAGGAGCCACTGCGATATTGCCATTTAACAGCTTTATCAAAAGTGGAGATGGGATCCTCGCGAAACGCCTCAATGAAATCATTCTTCCATTCCTCCCAATCTCCATCTGCTATCTTTTTATCTTGGCAGTCATACCAAAGCAAGGCAGTATCTTCTAAGAATGCACGCATTCCATTTACTTTAGTTTGAGAAGATTTCCAGTTATTATTCTGGCAGATAATTTCATAATTTTGGATCCAAATCAACGGATCAACATTCTTTCCATTAAACCTTTCAACTTCCATTTTAGCCATCCTCTCCTGTCCCGTGGCCAGATGCATCTCTACAAGTTTATATATATATACATATACATATACATATATATATATATAATAATAAATAGTTATTTAATTTTATAGTCCAGTTTTGTATTAAGATTATCTTCACTATTATGATCATTTAAATACAAATTATAAAATTTGTAAAATGTTATTAATTTGTAGATAGAGAGAGAAAAAAAAAATCCTTTACTTCTATTACATCCTCAAGTTAATTATATATTTATAATTAATAACAATAAAAAAAATTAACAAAGTAACGTCTATTACATCGGCTTTTACACGTCATTCAGACATACTCTAATCCTATATATAGAATAATCGAAGAGATAATATATATAATAGTTAGAAAAAAGAGAGAAAGACAGAACCATGCACTTTTAATCAAACTAATAATAAGGAAAAAAAAAAAAAAGAGTTTTATAAAGAAGGTAGATAAGATTGTTAGTATATATATATATATTTTTTTATGATTTTATATTTTATCCTTTTTTTTTTTTTTTAAAAAGATTTTTAAAGGTTTTTTTATTTTATAATATGATTATAAATAGTTGTATTTAGTAATATATCTATAGTATGAATTAACATTTGTTATAAGTTTGGATATTATGTTTTGAAACCCTAATGGTAGACCAGACATACACAAAAAACTTTAAATTGAAATAAATTGGAAAAAGAGATCTGCTGGAACGGGGATCATCAGATAAAATTCCAGCGACATTTCAACCCCTTCTTTATTATGTCATAGATCTCTTTTAAACCGGATTTTATGTGTTAATATTAAGTTGTTTCAGTGAAATATTTAAATGAACATATATAACAGATACAAGTGTTAACAAATTCAAACTGTAAACCTACCTCTGCCGTGGAGTCCTCTATTGTGAATATCTATTTCTGGCTAACACATGTCGCGGGAGGGGAATGTCCCCCCACATTTCAAATTTAGACCATTTATTCAGAATTTTTTTGAACAACAAGAAAATTAAAGAAGAAAGGAAAAATAGTTAAGGGAAGAAAGCTAAATTTCATAATCTTTACAGCTAGTTATATCAAAATAACTGATTTAACACTTATTCATCTTTTAATATTCCTTTAAAAAGGCAAATTATAATAGTTTAATAAAGCTATTAATTGTGTAAATTCAACTTTATTTAACTTCCATTTTCCTCCCCAGAAATTGGAGATTAAACAAAAATGAACTATATACTTTAACACTTTAAAAATCTTGTGAAAAAATCTTTTAATCAGTTATTTAATCAAAGTTTAATTAACTGTTAAAGATTATAAATTTGTATTAGTTAATATTAATAGAAATTATAGAAAGTTGAATTCATAAATGGATATTTCCATTTATTTTTTTTTAAATATTTTATAATTGATATACTGTTGAAATATTTTACTTGTTTGATACTAAATTTGTTTTTAATAAATTCCATGTTTAAATTTTTAACATCTTCTATGAAATTATCTAATATATTATTTATTCTATAAAATCTTAGAAACTGACCATAATATATACCTTTACAGCAATTTAATGATATATTAGAATTCATATTACAGTATTTTATAATATTGAAATTATAATTACTCTTTTTGTTATAAACTCTAACAGCACTATTTGTAAGGTCTATATTCAAGTCTAAAAAGTTAACTTTTTTGTTTCTATAAATTTTTTCATTGTTCTTAAGTTTCAAGTATTTAGGATATATTTCAGGTATTAATTTTTTAAACAGTGGATTATTAAATATTATTATGTCATCTACATATCGGAATATTTGCCAATTAATATTATTTTGTAGAAAGTATTCTCTTTCGTACCAGAACAATATTAAATTTGCTAATAACGGACTAGAAGAAGTACCCATGGGAACGCCTTCTGATTGAATATATATTTTATTTTTAAATTCTATATAGTTAAAATTTGAAAATGTTTCCAGTAGAGTTTTTGCTGTTTTAAGATCTAATTTAAATGTTTTATATCTGTTATGAATAATTTTAATGTAGAAAGTTTTGTCATTAATGAATTCATTAAATAAATTGGTTATTTTATTATTTAGATCTCTTAAATTTATTTTAGAATATAGGTCCTCAAAGTCAAATGTGTGTACTGTTTCAATGTTTGTCCAATTGTTCATTAAATAATTAATGATTTTTTTATTTGAGTCGATAAATTTATAATTATATTTATTAGTTAATTTATTTATAATAAATTGTAGTGTTGAGGCTAATTGTATATCAATATTTTTTATGACTGAATTTATACCAGATGTGATTGTTCTGAAAGAAATAGGTTTTTTGTGTAGTTTAGGAATTATATAGAACTTTGGTATGTTTGGATTTTTGTGGTTATTATAAATTTTTAGTGAATTTTCAACATTTTTGATGTCTTTTTTGATTTTTGTGCCTGTAATTCTAGCAAAAGTGTATTTATGATTATTATCAATTTCCTTTTTTAGTATATCGTGGTATAGATTTTTACAAATTAAAGATAAATTATTGGAACATTTATCTATAGGAGTGATAATATAGTCCTTCTGTAAATTAATTATATTTTCTTTAAAAGAAGGAATGTCTGAATTGGGTTTTGTGTATTTAAGTGTATTATTATAATAATTTATAATTTCCTTTTTAATATTATGTTTCCATTCCAGAAAAGTAAATTCTGGAATACTGTATCTTATACTAGTTTTATTTATGAAAATATCTATATCTTTTAATATAGATTTAATTGTATTATTATAATTGTGTTTAATTTGAGGTATATATTTATACCCTTTATTTAAAATTTCTTGATATTCTGGATTTAAAAAAGAAAAGTTGCTAGTTAATATATGACCTGAGAACTTATATTTATCAATATAGTTGTTGCAATTACATTTAATTTTTTTAAAATTTGCCAAATTATTAATAAATTGGTTATAATTGCAAACTAAATTACCTATATTTTTATTGTATCTCCAGATTGTTTTAAAATTTAAATTTTTTATAGGGAAAAGATTATTGATGATTTGGTTATTAAAAATATCATTAAATTTAATATGATTAAATAAATTGTTATTAAATTTAATGATAATATTAATGTTATTAGTATTTTGTTTAATTTTTCTGTATTTAAAGATGTCGTGTGTGATATCTATTAATCTGTTAGTCAGATTATGAATTTTAATATATTCTATGAGTTTGATAAATTTATTATTATTTAGTTTAAATAATGTTTTAATAAATTTATCGACGAAGTTGTTAGTGTACATTTGTTTTGGGTCCAGTAATTCTTCAAATTCAATGTAACCTAATTTATTTGTAGTTTTACCTCTAGTTTTATTAGGTTTAGTTTTAAATTCATTTTTATATTTGCAACTGATTTCATAAGTTGAAATTTCTTCTGTTTGTGGTTTGTATGTGTAGTTTAATTCGTCGTTAAGTCCATAAGGGAATAATGTGTTGTGTTTATAAATGTAGTTGTTTTCTAATAATAGTCGTTGTTTTTTGTTTTGACATATGTCTAGTATTTCTATCTTAAAGTTGTTAAAAGTATGTAATTGATTGTGTTCTTTCATATATATATTACCAATTGATTTTTTAGCGTGGTTTCTATGTAGGTTTATTCGTATATTTAATGGATTACAAGTTTGTCCTATATATGATAGTTGACAAATTTGGCATGTTAATTTATAAATAGTATTCACTAATTTACAACTAGTTGTTTGAAAAGTGTCATGGTTCTTAAGAGAGGGACAAGTTTGACAATTTTTTCTTAGGCAATTCTTAGCGAGTTTAAATTAACATAAAAGAGGTGCTAACACTAATATGTTTGTAGTTTTTTTTAGTTTTTTTAGTTTGTTATTCTTATGAATTTTTTAAATATATTTTACTTAATTGTTTTTGTGGTGATAAAATTTGTAGTAAATTGAATAATTAATCTATAAATATATAGATATTACTGTTTGTTATCTGTTATATTTTTAAGAATAACTAATAAAAAAAACATCTTTAAACTAACAAAAACACTGAAAAAAACAAAAGTTCTGAAATTATTTTTTTTTCTAGAATTACTTTTATAATTTAATTTTTAATAATCAAACAATGAAAGATAATTAAAATTTGTATGAAAATTTATTTATATTAGAATATCTAATATAATTTAATTTGTATATTATGTTATATATAAAAAAATATATATCATAGAGCAAGCTCATATGAATTAATATAGTGTAGAAACTATATAACAAAATTATAACAGTGATTCTAATTTTAAAAACTTAAGGAGCAAACTGATAATAATGATAACTTATATCAGTTAGATTTGATTAGATTAGCAAGCTAAATCTAAATTAATTATAATAATAAATAGTTATTTAATTTTATAGTCCAGTTTTGTATTAAGATTATCTTCACTATTATGATCATTTAAATACAAATTATAAAATTTGTAAAATGTTATTAATTTGTAGATAGAGAGAGAAAAAAAAAATCCTTTACTTCTATTACATCCTCAAGTTAATTATATATTTATAATTAATAACAATAAAAAAAATTAACAAAGTAACGTCTATTACATCGGCTTTTACACGTCATTCAGACATACTCTAATCCTATATATAGAATAATCGAAGAGAAAATATATATAATAGTTAGAAAAAAGAGAGAAAGACAGAACCATGCACTTTTAATCAAACTAATAATAAGGAAAAAAAAAAAAAGAGTTTTATAAAGAAGGTAGATAAGATTGTTAGTATATATATATATATTTTTTTATGATTTTATATTTTATCCTTTTTTTTTTTTTTTAAAGATTTTTAAAGGTTTTTTTATTTTATAATATGATTATAAATAGTTGTATTTAGTAATATATCTATAGTATGAATTAACATTTGTTATAAGTTTGGATATTATGTTTTGAAACCCTAATGGTAGACCAGACATACACAAAAAACTTTAAATTGAAATAAATTGGAAAAAGAGATCTGCTGGAACGGGGATCATCAGATAAAATTCCAGCGACATTTCAACCCCTTCTTTATTATGTCATAGATCTCTTTTAAACCGGATTTTATGTGTTAATATTAAGTTGTTTCAGTGAAATATTTAAATGAACATATATAACAGATACATGTGTTAACAAATTCAAACTGTAAACCTACCTCTGCCGTGGAGTCCTCTATTGTGAATATCTATTTCTGGCTAACACATGTCGCGGGAGGGGAATGTCCCCCCACATTTCAAATTTAGACCATTTATTCAGAATTTTTTTGAACAACAAGAAAATTAAAGAAGAAAGGAAAAATAGTTAAGGGAAGAAAGCTAAATTTCATAATCTTTACAGCTAGTTATATCAAAATAACTGATTTAACACTTATTCATCTTTTAATATTCCTTTAAAAAGGCAAATTATAATAGTTTAATAAAGCTATTAATTGTGTAAATTCAACTTTATTTAACTTCCATTTTCCTCCCCAGAAATTGGAGATTAAACAAAAATGAACTATATACTTTAACACTTTAAAAATCTTGTGAAAAAATCTTTTAATCAGTTATTTAATCAAAGTTTAATTAACTGTTAAAGATTATAAATTTGTATTAGTTAATATTAATAGAAATTATAGAAAGTTGAATTCATAAATGGATATTTCCATTTATTTTTTTTTAAATATTTTATAATTGATATACTGTTGAAATATTTTACTTGTTTGATACTAAATTTGTTTTTAATAAATTCCATGTTTAAATTTTTAACATCTTCTATGAAATTATCTAATATATTATTTATTCTATAAAATCTTAGAAACTGACCATAATATATACCTTTACAGCAATTTAATGATATATTAGAATTCATATTACAGTATTTTATAATATTGAAATTATAATTACTCTTTTTGTTATAAACTCTAACAGCACTATTTGTAAGGTCTATATTCAAGTCTAAAAAGTTAACTTTTTTGTTTCTATAAATTTTTTCATTGTTCTTAAGTTTCAAGTATTTAGGATATATTTCAGGTATTAATTTTTTAAACAGTGGATTATTAAATATTATTATGTCATCTACATATCGGAATATTTGCCAATTAATATTATTTTGTAGAAAGTATTCTCTTTCGTACCAGAACAATATTAAATTTGCTAATAACGGACTAGAAGAAGTACCCATGGGAACGCCTTCTGATTGAATATATATTTTATTTTTAAATTCTATATAGTTAAAATTTAAAAATGTTTCCAGTAGAGTTTTTGCTGTTTTAAGATCTAATTTAAATGTTTTATATCTGTTATGAATAATTTTAATGTAGAAAGTTTTGTCATTAATGAATTCATTAAATAAATTGGTTATTTTATTATTTAGATCTCTTAAATTTATTTTAGAATATAGGTCCTCAAAGTCAAATGTGTGTACTGTTTCAATGTTTGTCCAATTGTTCATTAAATAATTAATGATTTTTTTATTTGAGTCGATAAATTTATAATTATATTTATTAGTTAATTTATTTATAATAAATTGTAGTGTTGAGGCTAATTGTATATCAATATTTTTTATGACTGAATTTATACCAGATGTGATTGTTCTGAAAGAAATAGGTTTTTTGTGTAGTTTAGGAATTATATAGAACTTTGGTATGTTTGGATTTTTGTGGTTATTATAAATTTTTAGTGAATTTTCAACATTTTTGATGTCTTTTTTGATTTTTGTGCCTGTAGTTCTAGCAAAAGTGTATTTATGATTATTATCAATTTCCTTTTTTAGTATATCGTGGTATAGATTTTTACAAATTAAAGATAAATTATTGGAACATTTATCTATAGGAGTGATAATATAGTCTTTCTGTAAATTAATTATATTTTCTTTAAAAGAAGGAATGTCTGAATTGGGTTTTGTGTATTTAAGTGTATTATTATAATAATTTATAATTTCCTTTTTAATATTATGTTTCCATTCCAGAAAAGTAAATTCTGGAATACTGTATCTTATACTAGTTTTATTTATGAAAATATCTATATCTTTTAATATAGATTTAATTGTATTATTATAATTGTGTTTAATTTGAGGTATATATTTATACCCTTTATTTAAAATTTCTTGATATTCTGGATTTAAAAAAGAAAAGTTGCTAGTTAATATATGACCTGAGAATTTATATTTATCAATATAGTTGTTGCAATTACATTTAATTTTTTTAAAATTTGCCAAATTATTAATAAATTGGTTATAATTGCAAACTAAATTACCTATATTTTTATTGTATCTCCAGATTGTTTTAAAATTTAAATTTTTTATAGGGAAAAGATTATTGATGATTTGGTTATTAAAAATATCATTAAATTTAATATGATTAAATAAATTGTTATTAAATTTAATGATAATATTAATGTTATTAGTATTTTGTTTAATTTTTCTGTATTTAAAGATGTCGTGTGTGATATCTATTAATCTGTTAGTCAGATTATGAATTTTAATATATTCTATGAGTTTGATAAATTTATTATTATTTAGTTTAAATAATGTTTTAATAAATTTATCGACGAAGTTGTTAGTGTACATTTGTTTTGGGTCCAGTAATTCTTCAAATTCAATGTAACCTAATTTATTTGTAGTTTTACCTCTAGTTTTATTAGGTTTAGTTTTAAATTCATTTTTATATTTGCAACTGATTTCATAAGTTGAAATTTCTTCTGTTTGTGGTTTGTATGTGTAGTTTAATTCGTCGTTAAGTCCATAAGGGAATAATGTGTTGTGTTTATAAATGTAGTTGTTTTCTAATAATAGTCGTTGTTTTTTGTTTTGACATATGTCTAGTATTTCTATCTTAAAGTTGTTAAAAGTATGTAATTGATTGTGTTCTGTTTTAATGTCCATCCATAGAGAGCAAAACAACAACTGACTCACCCGTGCTGGCAAGGTCACGCTCCGCTGCGTCACGTGGGAAAACATAAGTAGATGTTCTCGTACATGTTCTCAGCACATCCCCCTTTTTAAGACTTGAAATATATATATACATTACAAACTTTAAATGCATAATATAATTAATAATGAAGGCGATCCACAGGTTTAACAATTCGTCCACTCCGGGTTCTTATCTGGCCGTCTTCTGAGTCGTTAGAGGGATAATCCACAACTGGGGTCTTTTCATTTTCAGCCAGGTCCTCCTCCGAAAAGGTCGGCGTCGATGGGTCGGCTGGATATTGCACTGCAACTCCTTTTCGTAGATGGAACCTGTTTCGACGTAAAGTCCCAACTGGAGTATCAACCATATATGACCTTGGTGTCGATGCTTTCTGCTTTACAATCCCCCAGGTTCGCATATCTGTAATCCAAACCGTGTCACCTTCGGATAGCTCCTCCATGTCCGTAGCTCCGCAGCGTCGATCATATCTGGATTTCATATCCTTTCTCCTTCTCCCCTCCTTTCTTTTCAGGGTCTGAGAGTCCACCAACCTTGGATTAAGATTCTCTGGTGCAATTGGCAAGGTCGTTCGGAGTTTACGTCCCATGAGAAGCTCAGCAGGGCTGTAACCGTTCTCCAAAGGGGTCGATCGATACTCCAGGAGTCCAAGCGATGGGTCTTGATTTTTCTTGAGGATCAACTTAGCAATTTTCACACCTGCTTCTGCCATCCCATTGCTCTGCGGGAATCGAGGACTTGAAGTGACATGTGTGAATCCGTACTGCCTTGCGAAATTTGCAAATTCACGAGCAGCTCCAAATTGCGTCCCATTATCGCTTACAACAGTTTCTGGTATTCCATGTCGGGCAAATATGGATTTGCAACTACGCACCACCACACTGGCTGTGAGCCGATCCAGCTGAACCATTTCAGGATATCGAGAATAATAGTCAATGACGACTAGATACCACTTATTCTCGAACTTGAACAAATCCATTCCAATATTTTGCCACGGTCGTGTAGGAAAGTTGGTTGGTATCAAAGGTTCATGTTTTGAGACGGCTTCCTGGATACAAACACTGCACTTTCTGACTGTTTTCGCGATCTCTTCCGAAATTCCAGGCCACCATACCGTCTCACGTGCTCGAAGTCTTGTTTTTGTAATCCCGAAGTGCCCAGCGTGCAACTTATCTAGGATCTCCAGTTTCATACTTGCTGGAATAACAAGACGACAGCCACGCATCAGTAGTCCATTTTGAACGCCGAATTCATCCTTGACATGCCAATAAGAGAGCAGAGTCTGTGACATCTTCTTCTTATCTGGCCAGCCTTGCTCAAGGTAGTTGACTACTGCTTTCAGGGTCGTATCTTCTTGTTGAGCTTCAAAAATCTTCGTCAACATCTCGTCTTTGATCGGGTTAATTCTCGTCGCAACCACTTCAATTCGCCTCGCCAGGTTCAAGAGCTCACATGCCCGGCGACTCAGAAGAGATTCACTCAAACGACGAATTACATAAATCTTCTCCTTGATTTCATATTTGCCATTTCGCAGCGTTGATATAAACATACCCACAGTCTGAAGTTCGGAGAATTCAGCAGCTCTGATGTTGATATCACTTTTCACTAGTCGTTGCTGTCCCAATATCTTCTTGAAGAGACACAGAGGAACACATGTAACATCCGCCTGGGAGTCGAGCTTGAACTTCACCTGTTTCCCGTTCACTTGGATTTCTGCTGTCCATCGCCTCCTGCACTCGTCTTCATCATTATCGAGATTAGATGAATCCTCCACAGCTGAGACCTCCAGGAGAAACCCAATTTCTTCATCAAGTTCAGAAACAGCTTTGACTTCCGCAGTCTTCTCCTGCTTATCTGGGCAGCAATTTGCAAAATGGCCAGTTTTTGAACACAGGTTACATCTTTGTCCTTCAGCACGGCAAGCCTGTCCTTCCCTGTGGGTGAAACCTCCGCATTTTGGACATCGTGATCTTGTTTTGGCTGACTTCTCCTTCTTCCTCGAAGGCTGCTGTTGTTGTTTCGGTGATTGTTTCTTCGAGTTGAACTTCACCTGATTGACCTTTTGGCTTGTTGAGGGACGCTGCAGTTCGACTTGCTGCTGGCGAACGGCTTCCTGCTGTCGAACCATTTTCACCGCCTTTTCCAAAGTCAGTTCGCTGTCCAACTGCATTCTTTCAGATAAAGCTTTGTCCCTCACTCCAACCACTATTCGGTCACGGATCAACTGCTCATGAAGACCCTCAAATTCGCAACTATCAGCCAATTTGTACAATGAAGTGATGAATTCGTCCACTGGCTCCCGATCCTCTTGGATTCTTGAGTTAAATTTCGCACGTTCGTAGATAATATTCTTTCTGACCCAGAAGTGGCTGTCGAACGCCTTGAGGACGGAATCAATTTTCGTTGCATCTTCCTCCTTTTCGAACTTGAAGGTCCTGAATATATCATCCGCGCGGTCGCCCATCAAGTACATGAACAAATCGATCTTGTCCGCCTCCCCTTTCTTCTTCATTCCACTGACCACGAGGTATCGTTCGAATCTCTTCCTCCATTTGGGCCATTCGTTGGGAGTCGAGAAGTCGAAAGTTTCTGGAGGTTGAATCTGAGCCATGTTGAATTATCTTCCAAGGTACGCAAAAATCGATATTTTGCAATATACGGGTTCGTACTTTATCCAGTTATCGCTGCCACCATGTTTTAATGTCCATCCATAGAGAGCAAAACAACAACTGACTCACCCGTGCTGGCAAGGTCACGCTCCGCTGCGTCACGTGGGAAAACATAAGTAGATGTTCTCGTACATGTTCTCAGCACATGTTCTTTCATATATATATTACCAATTGATTTTTTAGCGTGGTTTCTATGTAGGTTTATTCGTATATTTAATGGATTACAAGTTTGTCCTATATATGATAGTTGACAAATTTGGCATGTTAATTTATAAATAGTATTCACTAATTTACAACTAGTTGTTTGAAAAGTGTCATGGTTCTTAAGAGAGGGACAAGTTTGACAATTTTTTTTAGGCAATTCTTAGCGAGTTTAAATTAACATAAAAGAGGTGCTAACACTAATATGTTTGTAGTTTTTTTTAGTTTTTTTAGTTTGTTATTCTTATGAATTTTTTAAATATATTTTACTTAATTGTTTTTGTGGTGATAAAATTTGTAATAAATTGAATAATTAATCTATAAATATATAGATATTACTGTTTGTTATCTGTTATATTTTTAAGAATAACTAATAAAAAAAACATCTTTAAACTAACAAAAACACTGAAAAAAACAAAAGTTCTGAAATTATTTTTTTTTCTAGAATTACTTTTATAATTTAATTTTTAATAATCAAACAATGAAAGATAATTAAAATTTGTATGAAAATTTATTTATATTAGAATATCTAATATAATTTAATTTGTATATTATGTTATATATTAAAATAATATATCATAGAGCAAGCTCATATGAATTAATATAGTGTAGAAACTATATAACAAAATTATAACAGTGATTCTAATTTTAAAAACTTAAGGAGCAAACTGATAATAATGATAACTTATATCAGTTAGATTTGATTAGATTAGCAAGCTAAATCTAAATTAATTATAATAATAAATAGTTATTTAATTTTATAGTCCAGTTTTGTATTAAGATTATCTTCACTATTATGATCATTTAAATACAAATTATAAAATTTGTAAAATGTTATCAAGAAATTTTAAATAAAGGGTATAAATATATACCTCAAATTAAACACAATTATAATAATACAATTAAATCTATATTAAAAGATATAGATATTTTCATAAATAAAACTAGTATAAGATACAGTATTCCAGAATTTACTTTTCTGGAATGGAAACATAATATTAAAAAGGAAATTATAAATTATTATAATAATACACTTAAATACACAAAACCCAATTCAGACATTCCTTCTTTTAAAGAAAATATAATTAATTTACAGAAGGACTATATTATCACTCCTATAGATAAATGTTCCAATAATTTATCTTTAATTTGTAAAAATCTATACCACGATATACTAAAAAAGGAAATTGATAATAATCATAAATACACTTTTGCTAGAACTACAGGCACAAAAATCAAAAAAGACATCAAAAATGTTGAAAATTCACTAAAAATTTATAATAACCACAAAAATCCAAACATACCAAAGTTCTATATAATTCCTAAACTACACAAAAAACCTATTTCTTTCAGAACAATCACATCTGGTATAAATTCAGTCATAAAAAATATTGATATACAATTAGCCTCAACACTACAATTTATTATAAATAAATTAACTAATAAATATAATTATAAATTTATCGACTCAAATAAAAAAATCATTAATTATTTAATGAACAATTGGACAAACATTGAAACAGTACACACATTTGACTTTGAGGACCTATATTCTAAAATAAATTTAAGAGATCTAAATAATAAAATAACCAATTTATTTAATGAATTCATTAATGACAAAACTTTCTACATTAAAATTATTCATAACAGATATAAAACATTTAAATTAGATCTTAAAACAGCAAAAACTCTACTGGAAACATTTTTAAATTTTAACTATATAGAATTTAAAAATAAAATATATATTCAATCAGAAGGCGTTCCCATGGGTACTTCTTCTAGTCCGTTATTAGCAAATTTAATATTGTTCTGGTACGAAAGAGAATACTTTCTACAAAATAATATTAATTGGCAAATATTCCGATATGTAGATGACATAATAATATTTAATAATCCACTGTTTAAAAAATTAATACCTGAAATATATCCTAAATACTTGAAACTTAAGAACGATGAAAAAATTTATAGAAACAAAAAAGTTAACTTTTTAGACTTGAATATAGACCTTACAAATAGTGCTGTTAGAGTTTATAACAAAAAGAGTAATTATAATTTCAATATTATAAAATACTGTAATATGAATTCTAATATATCATTAAATTGCTGTAAAGGTATATATTATGGTCAGTTTCTAAGATTTTATAGAATAAATAATATATTAGATAATTTCATAGAAGATGTTAAAAATTTAAACATGGAATTTATTAAAAACAAATTTAGTATCAAACAAGTAAAATATTTCAACAGTATATCAATTATAAAATATTTAAAAAAAAATAAATGGAAATATCCATTTATGAATTCAACTTTCTATAATTTCTATTAATATTAACTAATACAAATTTATAATCTTTAACAGTTAATTAAACTTTGATTAAATAACTGATTAAAAGATTTTTTCACAAGATTTTTAAAGTGTTAAAGTATATAGTTCATTTTTGTTTAATCTCCAATTTCTGGGGAGGAAAATGGAAGTTAAATAAAGTTGAATTTACACAATTAATAGCTTTATTAAACTATTATAATTTGCCTTTTTAAAGGAATATTAAAAGATGAATAAGTGTTAAATCAGTTATTTTGATATAACTAGCTGTAAAGATTATGAAATTTAGCTTTCTTCCCTTAACTATTTTTCCTTTCTTCTTTAATTTTCTTGTTGTTCAAAAAAATTCTGAATAAATGGTCTAAATTTGAAATGTGGGGGGACATTCCCCTCCCGCGACATGTGTTAGCCAGAAATAGATATTCACAATAGAGGACTCCACGGCAGAGGTAGGTTTACAGTTTGAATTTGTTAACACTTGTATCTGTTATATATGTTCATTTAAATATTTCACTGAAACAACTTAATATTAACACATAAAATCCGGTTTAAAAGAGATCTATGACATAATAAAGAAGGGGTTGAAATGTCGCTGGAATTTTATCTGATGATCCCCGTTCCAGCAGATCTCTTTTTCCAATTTATTTCAATTTAAAGTTTTTTGTGTATGTCTGGTCTACCATTAGGGTTTCAAAACATAATATCCAAACTTATAACAAATGTTAATTCATACTATAGATATATTACTAAATACAACTATTTATAATCATATTATAAAATAAAAAAACCTTTAAAAATCTTTTAAAAAAAAAAAAAAGGATAAAATATAAAATCATAAAAAAAAATATATATATATACTAACAATCTTATCTACCTTCTTTATAAAACTCTTTTTTTTTTTTTCCTTATTATTAGTTTGATTAAAAGTGCATGGTTCTGTCTTTCTCTCTTTTTTCTAACTATTATATATATTATCTCTTCGATTATTCTATATATAGGATTAGAGTATGTCTGAATGACGTGTAAAAGCCGATGTAATAGACGTTACTTTGTTAATTTTTTTATTGTTATTAATTATAAATATATAATTAACTTGAGGATGTAATAGAAGTAAAGGATTTTTTTTTTTCTCTCTCTATCTACAAATTAATAACATTTTACAAATTTTATAATTTGTATTTAAATGATCATAATAGTGAAGATAATCTTAATACAAAACTGGACTATAAAATTAAATAACTATTTATTATTATAATTAATTTAGATTTAGCTTGCTAATCTAATCAAATCTAACTGATATAAGTTATCATTATTATCAGTTTGCTCCTTAAGTTTTAAAATTAGAATCACTGTTATAATTTTGTTATATAGTTTCTACACTATATTAATTCATATGAGCTTGCTCTATGATATATTTTTTTTATATATAACATAATATACAAATTAAATTATATTAGATATTCTAATATAAATAAATTTTCATACAAATTTTAATTATCTTTCATTGTTTGATTATTAAAAATTAAATTATAAAAGTAATTCTAGAAAAAAAATAATTTCAGAACTTTTGTTTTTTTCAGTGTTTTTGTTAGTTTAAAGATGTTTTTTTTATTAGTTATTCTTAAAAATATAACAGATAACAAACAGTAATATCTATATATTTATAGATTAATTATTCAATTTATTACAAATTTTATCACCACAAAAACAATTAAGTAAAATATATTTAAAAAATTCATAAGAATAACAAACTAAAAAAACTAAAAAAAACTACAAACATATTAGTGTTAGCACCTCTTTTATGTTAATTTAAACTCGCTAAGAATTGCCTAAGAAAAAATTGTCAAACTTGTCCCTCTCTTAAGAACCATGACACTTTTCAAACAACTAGTTGTAAATTAGTGAATACTATTTATAAATTAACATGCCAAATTTGTCAACTATCATATATAGGACAAACTTGTAATCCATTAAATATACGAATAAACCTACATAGAAACCACGCTAAAAAATCAATTGGTAATATATATATGAAAGAACACAATCAATTACATACTTTTAACAACTTTAAGATAGAAATACTAGACATATGTCAAAACAAAAAACAACGACTATTATTAGAAAACAACTACATTTATAAACACAACACATTATTCCCTTATGGACTTAACGACGAATTAAACTACACATACAAACCACAAACAGAAGAAATTTCAACCTATGAAATCAGTTGCAAATATAAAAAATGAATTTAAAACTAAACCTAATAAAACTAGAGGTAAAACTACAAATAAATTAGGTTACATTGAATTTGAAGAATTACTGGACCCAAAACAAATGTACACTAACAACTTCGTCGATAAATTTATTAAAACATTATTTAAACTAAATAATAATAAATTTATCAAACTCATAGAATATATTAAAATTCATAATCTGACTAACAGATTAATAGATATCACACACGACATCTTTAAATACAGAAAAATTAAACAAAATACTAATAACATTAATATTATCATTAAATTTAATAACAATTTATTTAATCATATTAAATTTAATGATATTTTTAATAACCAAATCATCAATAATCTTTTCCCTATAAAAAATTTAAATTTTAAAACAATCTGGAGATACAATAAAAATATAGGTAATTTAGTTTGCAATTATAACCAATTTATTAATAATTTGGCAAATTTTAAAAAAATTAAATGTAATTGCAACAACTATATTGATAAATATAAGTTCTCAGGTCATATATTAACTAGCAACTTTTCTTTTTTAAATCCAGAATATCAAGAAATTTTAAATAAAGGGTATAAATATATACCTCAAATTAAACACAATTATAATAATACAATTAAATCTATATTAAAAGATATAGATATTTTCATAAATAAAACTAGTATAAGATACAGTATTCCAGAATTTACTTTTCTGGAATGGAAACATAATATTAAAAAGGAAATTATAAATTATTATAATAATACACTTAAATACACAAAACCCAATTCAGACATTCCTTCTTTTAAAGAAAATATAATTAATTTACAGAAGGACTATATTATCACTCCTATAGATAAATGTTCCAATAATTTATCTTTAATTTGTAAAAATCTATACCACGATATACTAAAAAAGGAAATTGATAATAATCATAAATACACTTTTGCTAGAACTACAGGCACAAAAATCAAAAAAGACATCAAAAATGTTGAAAATTCACTAAAAATTTATAATAACCACAAAAATCCAAACATACCAAAGTTCTATATAATTCCTAAACTACACAAAAAACCTATTTCTTTCAGAACAATCACATCTGGTATAAATTCAGTCATAAAAAATATTGATATACAATTAGCCTCAACACTACAATTTATTATAAATAAATTAACTAATAAATATAATTATAAATTTATCGACTCAAATAAAAAAATCATTAATTATTTAATGAACAATTGGACAAACATTGAAACAGTACACACATTTGACTTTGAGGACCTATATTCTAAAATAAATTTAAGAGATCTAAATAATAAAATAACCAATTTATTTAATGAATTCATTAATGACAAAACTTTCTACATTAAAATTATTCATAACAGATATAAAACATTTAAATTAGATCTTAAAACAGCAAAAACTCTACTGGAAACATTTTTAAATTTTAACTATATAGAATTTAAAAATAAAATATATATTCAATCAGAAGGCGTTCCCATGGGTACTTCTTCTAGTCCGTTATTAGCAAATCTAATATTGTTCTGGTACGAAAGAGAATACTTTCTACAAAATAATATTAATTGGCAAATATTCCGATATGTAGATGACATAATAATATTTAATAATCCACTGTTTAAAAAATTAATACCTGAAATATATCCTAAATACTTGAAACTTAAGAACAATGAAAAAATTTATAGAAACAAAAAAGTTAACTTTTTAGACTTGAATATAGACCTTACAAATAGTGCTGTTAGAGTTTATAACAAAAAGAGTAATTATAATTTCAATATTATAAAATACTGTAATATGAATTCTAATATATCATTAAATTGCTGTAAAGGTATATATTATGGTCAGTTTCTAAGATTTTATAGAATAAATAATATATTAGATAATTTCATAGAAGATGTTAAAAATTTAAACATGGAATTTATTAAAAACAAATTTAGTATCAAACAAGTAAAATATTTCAACAGTATATCAATTATAAAATATTTAAAAATAAATAAATGGAAATATCCATTTATGAATTCAACTTTCTATAATTTCTATTAATATTAACTAATACAAATTTATAATCTTTAACAGTTAATTAAACTTTGATTAAATAACTGATTAAAAGATTTTTTCACAAGATTTTTAAAGTGTTAAAGTATATAGTTCATTTTTGTTTAATCTCCAATTTCTGGGGAGGAAAATGGAAGTTAAATAAAGTTGAATTTACACAATTAATAGCTTTATTAAACTCTTATAATTTGCCTTTTTAAAGGAATATTAAAAGATGAATAAGTGTTAAATCAGTTATTTTGATATAACTAGCTGTAAAGATTATGAAATTTAGCTTTCTTCCCTTAACTATTTTTCCTTTCTTCTTTAATTTTCTTGTTGTTCAAAAAAATTCTGAATAAATGGTCTAAATTTGAAATGTGGGGGGACATTCCCCTCCCGCGACATGTGTTAGCCAGAAATAGATATTCACAATAGAGGACTCCACGGCAGAGGTAGGTTTACAGTTTGAATTTGTTAACACTTTTATCTGTTATATATGTTCATTTAAATATTTCACTGAAACAACTTAATATTAACACATAAAATCCGGTTTAAAAGAGATCTATGACATAATAAAGAAGGGGTTGAAATGTCGCTGGAATTTTATCTGATGATCCCCGTTCCAGCAGATCTCTTTTTCCAATTTATTTCAATTTAAAGTTTTTTGTGTATGTCTGGTCTACCATTAGGGTTTCAAAACATAATATCCAAACTTATAACAAATGTTAATTCATACTATAGATATATTACTAAATACAACTATTTATAATCATATTATAAAATAAAAAAACCTTTAAAAATCTTTTTAAAAAAAAAAAAAAGGATAAAATATAAAATCATAAAAAAATATATATATATATACTAACAATCTTATCTACCTTCTTTATAAAACTCTTTTTTTTTTTTCCTTATTATTAGTTTGATTAAAAGTGCATGGTTCTGTCTTTCTCTCTTTTTTCTAACTATTATATATATTATCTCTTCGATTATTCTATATATAGGATTAGAGTATGTCTGAATGACGTGTAAAAGCCGATGTAATAGACGTTACTTTGTTAATTTTTTTTATTGTTATTAATTATAAATATATAATTAACTTGAGGATGTAATAGAAGTAAAGGATTTTTTTTTTCTCTCTCTATCTACAAATTAATAACATTTTACAAATTTTATAATTTGTATTTAAATGATCATAATAGTGAAGATAATCTTAATACAAAACTGGACTATAAAATTAAATAACTATTTATTATTATAATTAATTTAGATTTAGCTTGCTAATCTAATCAAATCTAACTGATATAAGTTATCATTATTATCAGTTTGCTCCTTAAGTTTTTAAAATTAGAATCACTGTTATAATTTTGTTATATAGTTTCTACACTATATATATATATATATATATATATATATATATATATGTAATAATGTGTTGAGATCCTGTCGACTAACTGTAATATTGCGTTGAGGTCCTGTTGACTCTCTGTAATAATGTTGTGAGATCCTGTTGACTCTCTGTAATAATATGTTGGGGTTTGGTAAGCCTGTTGTAGAACCTCGTCGACTCTCGCTATAAGTTGTGGCAACCGAGGGTCAAACCTGTAGTAACCGCGAGGGACAGTCAGGGGTGGAGAGTTTTCCAGTAGCCTCTCTGCACCTTGTAGGACCTTTAACAGTTCTTCACAAAGTACAGGCAGTCGTGGTCGAGGCAGAGTGGAAAACTGGGGATGTCCACACACACAAAACGAAGAGACACAGTTGAAAGAAAGTTCCTTGAATAGATAAAAAGCGAGCCAAGAGCAAAGATGGAGATCGAGAAGTTTTCTTACTGTTTTACATCGTCGATGAGTTGGTGACAACCGGCGACAAGGGGTGACGCTGACCGGGACTGACTAGAACTGAAAATGGCTGTTGCTACGTGGGGTCCTATTTAAACAACTTTTTTGAACCAGGAAGGGGACTAGGAAGTGGACCAGGAAGTATTGCCTTTCTGCACGTGTCCACACTGGCGCCTGTCTGGGCTTCCATCTAACTTTAGAAGTTACATTGTGATTCGCTCAATCTTGCTCTTAACTCAGTTTTTAATCTATTATATATTTTTATTTATTCATCCTCAGTACATTACATTTGGTGATGCAAGGAGACATGTCAATTATGCATATAATTAGTTATAAATCTGCAATTAGTTCTATATACAACATGACAATCTTGTTATAAAGATTATAATATATAGGGTTGTTGGTTTAAATTATCATAGATGGGCCCCGTGAGTGAAAGGGTTTATCCGGGTTTAAGCGGGTAAAGCCTCTCTAACACAGGTAAGTAATTAGAATTTATTTTAATTAATTAAAACTGTGAGGGAAAAGGGCTATAACAAGATGTTTATTTGGCTATATCTGAAAATTATAAAAATAAAACTTATGTTTAATTTAAAAGTTATGATATTCATTATAAAAGAGAACTGTAGGTAAAACCTTTGTTTGCTAAAAAAAATAATGATGATGTTCTAAGAGATTGTTGTCGGGCGTTGGAAAGGGTTAGGGGTTGAAGAATATGCAATTGTAAGTGTTGCACAGACAAACAAATACTGAGATCCAGGTGCAAAGCGAGGATATAGACTTGTGCGTCTTCCTAGGCAATGTTTCACCTGTGATCCTGTATAAGGTTACAGTGCTTTGTCACAATTGTAGGGTTATTGGGTTGAAAAGTTGTTGAAGAAAAAGAATTAATATGATTGAAAGGGGTGGTAGAGCCATGCGATAAGTAGAATTGTTGTAGCGACAGTAAGTGGTCTGACTTGACTTGAAATCAAAGGTTGATTGTGGTCCGCTAGAGCTGAAAAAAATTGAAAATTGAAAAATGTGAACGCTTTGTGCATGCGTTGGTGATGTGCTCTGCGGATGATTGAAATAAACTTTTGAAACGTGTTCAGACCAAAAAGTCGAGACTTGTACTTCTGGGGAACGGTGTTTTCAAAGAGTTTGTTGAATTACGAAATCAAAAGAAAAATTGTCAAGCAGTACTGTCGTTTCTCTACGTTGATGTGAAGCAATGGCGGAGAGAAAGATAGTAGTGTAAAGTACACTGAAGTGGTTAGAGAAATAGATTGTTGTAAACGATTGTTGTATATGCCCGATAGTTGATGATAAACAAACATTGTCATATAATAAAGTAATTAAACAAAAATATAGTGAATAAAAAGATAAAAACGTGTTCAGACCAAAAAGTCGAGACTTGTACTTCTGGGGAACGGTGTTTTCAAAGAGTTTGTTGAATTACGAAATCAAAAGAAAAATTGTCAAGCAGTACTGTCGTTTCTCTACGTTGATGTGAAGCAATGGCGGAGAGAAAGATAGTAGTGTAAAGTACACTGAAGTGGTTAGAGAAATAGATTGTTGTAAACGATTGTTGTATATGCCCGATAGTTGATGATAAACAAACATTGTCATATAATAAAGTAATTAAACAAAAATATAGTGAATAAAAAGATAAAAATGTGATTGTGGATAAAAAAAAGTATAAGTGGATAAGATCAAACATGTACTATATGAAAGATATAATAATGAATTAGTAAAATATAAAAGATATAATAATGAGAATTAGTAATATATAAAAGATATAATAATGAATTAAAAATGATTATTGAAAGAATTAACTGTTTTGCCATTGTTAAAATAAAGTTGTTAAAATAATGTTGGAATAAAAATTTGATTATAATTGAAAAGTAAAAAAAAATAAAAATAAAAATAATTATTCAAGATTTTATACAAAAAAAAAATAATATAATTAAAGGTTATTAATGATTAGATAAACAAATGGAGCAAAAAATGTCTCTTTTGAAGAAAAGTTAAAAGAAAACAAAAATATTCGTTCCTGAAAAAAAAAAGAAAGGAACATATTCACACAATGTCTAGGTGTAGGTCCAAGATTATTGGTGTCTTTAGTTTGACCTAAGGGGAGGCAATGTGGTCCTATGTCGCTTTGGTCCGGTCTGAGAAGTTGGTCTTTGCCAGATCTTCCCGATTATATTATGTGAGACCAGACGGGGAGCGATCTTGATTCTTAAAATTGGATGGTATTGACGAAGATGATTGTAATATATAACAATAAAGGGTTAACATTATAAAAGATGGCGTTCTAGTTTAGAAAAAAATATTCCATACTGGGCGTGAAAATAATGTAAAAGTTGTAAAACACACGATGATAATTGAAGATATAAAGTTTTATGATATTTCAATATTAAAATTCAAATTAATAAGTAAATTGGGTAATGATTGGTAAGCCAATCAGTTGATAATTGACAGGTTATTTGGTGGACACGAAAGTCTAGCATACCCTAGCGAACTGGAGGTGTCATGTTAACATCGCGGCTGCAATTGGTGTCCATATCAACATGTGTCATGTCCTTTGATGCCTACCGACATAGCTGGGTTGTTTATTTACGTAGGCGGTCCTTTGTTGCCGACCCTTTGTTACCGACTGTCACATGATCCCATGTCTGGCCTACGTCCCGAGTTGAGTTATCTTCTCTTGTCTGTTTGAAAATATAGTTTTCTTGGTGTTCGTAAGTGTTGTGTTTCGACGATGTTGCGGACTTATTAAAAAAATGTTATTCAATGATGTCAGGTTTAGATGTGAATAAAAGTGCGACTTCAACGTAGACACGCTTTGGTGAGGTGTCACAGGCATGAAGGCGTCTTGGGCCTGTTAAGTGAGAAAATTGTTGTGGTGCGCTGTGTAACACTAGTCGGTGAATTGTATGGAAAGGTGTCACGTGAAATCTTCGTTTTTGGTACAGCATCTAACCAGTTTCCGAAGGAATAACAAATTTATTAGTCATGGGTGGTGGTTGTACGAAACACATCGAGAATTTTCAGATTGTTATAGAGGTGGTATGTTTATCGTGAAGTCTTTGTGTTCGCGACGATATGGAGCTCGTGTGGCTCGAAATAGGACGTGTTGTTAAAAGGCGCGTTAATAGATGGTGGCCAATTGGAGAAAGTAAGGTGGAAATGTGTTGAAGTTCGTTCCGAAGGATGTGTGAAGTATTAATAATTATGCATGTAAAAAGAAAAGGACGAGGGAGTGTAGCTATGCTGGAATTTTTAACTTGTTTTGGGAAGGACAGTTACATTTCTAGTTGTGCTTTTGAAGATAGTGTATCTTTCGATTTTTGTATTTTTAAAAAATGCGTTTCACCTATGTTTATTAAAATTTGAATATATTTTTTAAATTGTTGCTTATGGTAGTGCGAAAATTATACTTGTAAAAGGGCAATGGCATGATAGTGACTTATAATTTGAATGGGGCGTGTACATAAAATAGTGAACATAACAATGATTTTTTGCAAAGTTTTGTATATTTAATTAAGACATTGGTGTTTTTGGTATAAAAATAAGGTATTAAGAGAAACACACAAATAAGTTTAGAATTATGATTCGAGTAATTTAAATATAATATGATTTTTTTTAAAACTGTAAGATTGCAAGTAATGAATTAAAATTTATAAGTTGCTTAAAATAAAGTAAAAATTGATAAATGAGGGTGTACAATATTTAAAATTTGAATTGAAATGCTATAAAAATGGTAAAATTTGATTTAAAAATAATTACAGTAAAAATAAACATTATATTTATGGAAAATCAAGTTGTTAGCATGAAGAGAGAGTTAAGTAGATTTTTTAAAAACTCACAGTTTTTATGTTTGTTCAGTCAGGAGACTTGGTCTTTGGTTGTTGTCCTGATGACGTGGAAGGCGTCTTGTAGAGCTTGTAGAAGCTTGTGACTTCTGTTTGGCGATGGTGGCATGTCGTCTGGATGGTAGCGTTGTAAGGTCGAAGGTGGGTAACTTCTCACCGGCTTATTTTGCGGGATGTTCGGCTGTGTCGTTGGGGGGAAGATTGCTTGGTCGTTTCGTTGTAATGGCGTGCTTGTTCCTCCATCTTTGCTTCTTGGCTCTTTTCTATCTGGACAGTCTTTACCTTCTTCGTTGTGGTCTCCTTCGCTGTGGTAATCCTGTCGACTATCTGTAATAATGTGTTGAGATCCTGTCGACTAACTGTAATATTGCGTTGAGGTCCTGTTGACTCTCTGTAATAATGTTGTGAGATCCTGTTGACTCTCTGTAATAATATGTTGGGGTTTGGTAAGCCTGTTGTAGAACCTCGTCGACTCTCGCTATAAGTTGTGGCAACCGAGGGTCAAACCTGTAGTAACCGCGAGGGACAGTCAGGGGTGGAGAGTTTTCCAGTAGCCTCTCTGCACCTTGTAGGACCTTTAACAGTTCTTCACAAAGTACAGGCAGTCGTGGTCGAGGCAGAGTGGAAAACTGGGGATGTCCACACACACAAAACGAAGAGACACAGTTGAAAGAAAGTTCCTTGAATAGATAAAAAGCGAGCCAAGAGCAAAGATGGAGATCGAGAAGTTTTCTTACTGTTTTACATCGTCGATGAGTTGGTGACAACCGGCGACAAGGGGTGACGCTGACCGGGACTGACTAGAACTGAAAATGGCTGTTGCTACGTGGGGTCCTATTTAAACAACTTTTTTGAACCAGGAAGGGGACTAGGAAGTGGACCAGGAAGTATTGCCTTTCTGCACGTGTCCACACTGGCGCCTGTCTGGGCTTCCATCTAACTTTAGAAGTTACATTGTGATTCGCTCAATCTTGCTCTTAACTCAGTTTTTAATCTATTATATATTTTTATTTATTCATCCTCAGTACATTACATTTGGTGATGCAAGGAGACATGTCAATTATGCATATAATTAGTTATAAATCTGCAATTAGTTATATATACAACATGACAATCTTGTTATAAAGATTATAATATATAGGGTTGTTGGTTTAAATTATCATATATATATATATATTAAGCAACTGCTGTTGGTTATTTAGTACAGTAACGAGTGCAGCGACGTTGGGCTCGAGTTGAGAACTCCCAGGAGCTATGTCTGGCTTCTCATCCTTAAGTAGATTTTCTTTACTTTAATCAGTTTCTGTTTGATCTTTGCTGTCACTTTTTCCTCCGTCCACAATTCCAAGTTCCTCCTTCAGTGCTATCTTGGCTCCGCTTCTAAGAGAATATCCTGCCGGCTGCGCCATGTTGTCGTGTTCTCTACCTAACAAAATAGCAGTTGACGAACACTATACGGTATAGGATATTTATTTCTATAAAATGGGATCCTTCACTCTCCTCTTACACTCTATATATATCCAATCATTTTTACATAATTAATTTTCTATCAGAAAATTAATACATATTTACATATATGCTGCACTTTTTCTCCAAGAATAAAATCTGCATATAGAATCATTACATATATATGTATGTAATAAGGTATCCTGTCGACTATAAATGTGATGAAGTCCTGTAGCCTCTTGTAGAATCCTGTCGACTTAAAATGTGATGAGATCCTGTTGACTCTCGCTATACTGTTTTGACCGAGAGGAACAGTCAGGATAAGGAGTTTTCCAGTACCTCTCTACACCTTGGAAGTCCTTTTACAGTTCTCACAAAGTACAGGCAGTCGTGGTCGAGGCAGAGTGGAAAGCTTGGGAATGTCCATACACAAAAAACGAAGACACAGTTGCACTAAGAAAGTCCCGTGAACAGATAAAAGTGGAGCTAGGAGCGAAAGATGGAGAGATAGAAGAGTTCTTACTGGTCTACATGGTGGATGAGGTGGACCTGGGGTACAACCGACGAGGGCTTACGCAGATGGCGAAGTGACTGTTAAGTGACTATCAAGTGACTGTATTTATAGGTTAAGACGGAGGCTTTATATATCTTTTCCGAGAAAGGAAGTATTGCATTTCACCAGATGTGAAGAGCGTGGATCGTCTGGTGAAATTCTAAACTGGCGCCGTCTTGACATTTTCCAATCTATCTTTAGATGTTGGTTAGTGACTTCCATCTATCTCGAATTTAGACGTTTTTGACTTCTATCTCTTTAGCTCAACTCTTAATATATTACAAAGTTTTATTTATTTATCCTCAGTTTGTACAAAGTACATTACATATGATGATGAAATGACACATGTCAATAATGCGTATAATCATTTACAGATGTGTTTCTATTATACAACATTAAAATATTGTTATAAGTTATATACAATATGGGGTTGTTTGTATAAATTACCATATGTATATGTGATGATTTAGGACCATGGAATTGTTGTAAATAATCCAGATATCTACTACCACATATTTCACACGTGATTGTATATAACCTGTTATTTACTGCAAATAGAAAGCATCAAATAACCTCAATCTGTACCGCGTAAGACTCTAATAAAATATAGAAACTATACAGATAGAAGGAATGGAGAATAACAGGAGAAAATTAAGGCTAAAACTAATCAGGCCTAAGTGAGAATAAGAAAGTAGGCCTATCGAGCCCAGTCCAATTTTTACGAGGTCGTGGCCCTCCTGGATGATATAACTATCCCCCCTGTTTACGTCAGAAAAGTGCAGTGACCTGCCTGGACCCAGGGAAGCTATAAAAGGAGGCCCCAAGCCTAAGTTAGTGAGTCTTTTGTTTCAGTCTTTGCTTCAGTCCAGTCCACGTAGGCCGCTCCTATAGAGGTAATCCTTTCCTGCCAGAAACCTCCTCGTCCCATTCCTTCTTGACGTTCAGACGCTTCTTAGTGGAATCTCTGTTTGTTTATTTCACCTTTGGCCCAGCTGTGTCGCCTTCCACCACGACTGCACGGTAGAGGTGACATCGAGGTTCGTCTAGCATCAGGTAACACTGGTCCCAGAGGTCCCAAGATATCACAGACTCCCCCGTCCGAAGAGCCGACAAGATTGTGGACGCCAAGGTACAAGTAAGCAAGTAGACCACTGTTTGTACAGAAAGATGGAACAGGAAATAGAGGTGGATTCAAAGGACCAATGGAGTCCGATCCCGACTATGAAAGTGGCGAAAACACCACTTTTCCCAAGATAGAAAACTCCCTCGGTAGGACGCAGGAAGTCGACCCCAGCCAGGAGGACGACCCGCCCCCGCCGGTGGCATCAGATGTCCTAGGGAGTTTGGCGAGGACGCTACATCAGCTGTCCGCGGCGACCGGACTATCGCGAGATGTGGAGCTACCGCGCTACGATGGTTCTTACGAGGCGCAGAGCTTCTTCGACAATTACGACACCCAAGCTGATCGGGCCCAACTATAATACACCGAAAGACTGATAAGGCTACCAAACCTCCTGCACTACTTCCGCAGCCTAAAATTAGATAAATTATACTACGTTGACGCAAGGCAGGCCCTGATAGACCTCTTTCCTGAAACCACAAACGCGTCATTCGCACGATTCTTGGCCATTAAGTTGTCAGATCGCTCCTCGTTAGAGGAGTATTATCAAAAAAAGACAGTGTGTGGCCTCCAGCTGAATCTTCCCCACAAAATCCTATTAGAATCCCTGACTGATGGGTTACCCGTCGCTGATCAACGCATTGTCGCTGCCGTGCAAGCGAACACCCTCCAAGAGTGGTATAGGGTAGTGTCGCGCGTAAGAGGAACCCACAGTGCGTCACAAGTGTGCCAACAGACGACCAGAACAACTCCCAACCTTTCCTTCTCACCGTTACCGAGGTACAGTGCTCAGAGACCGTGGTCAGCACGACCCAACTACGCTGCCAATCCACCACCTTCATCCTGCAGGTATTGTGACGCCATGCACTGGCACGCCCAGTGCCCCAAACGGCCTGCAAAAAGCCGTCCAAGACCTGTGTACCGAGCCACAACTTATCCACAGCACGAAAGAACTGTGTTGTCCTCTCCTGCACCCTTCCGAGTTACCAACACGCGGGCGAATGTTACCTGCTGCCCTGATCCTCTCTACACCACGAGCCCAGCGCAAGCAGTGAACTCTAACTGTACCAAGGATCCTACAACCACGGCACCACACCAGGCCTGTCCCGACCCACAAGATAGCACAACAGTAGGTTCCTCCTCACATAATTTTCGTTGAACAATTGCTCGTTCGAGCTGAACTGTCCAATAATGTACACCTACCACTACTACTTGATGCAAGAGCATCTATCGATATAATTAGTCGGAATACTTTTAAAATAATAGAAACCTGTTTGCAAAAGAAAATACCTGTCCACCAATTTAACTCAACTATTAACGCCATAGCTAACAATATCTTCACCATATGTTATATATTTTTAAACTTAAAAATAGGTAACATAACTCAGAACCTAAAATTCCGTATCATAGATACATCCTTGCCTTTTGGCATATTATCCCTTAACTCCATAAAAATATTTCTACTAATTATAAACTGCCCTCAGCTACTCCTGTATCAAGATAATGTACCCCTACCAACTACATTGTACAAATTCACCTCGTGCAAGCAACACGTATCCCATGGACAGGTTAATACAACTGTCCCATTTACAAAACTTCCCCTCCTGGAACGGGTTGCTCACACGTGGTGAACTCCAACGCTCTTATTTTGCCTCATTGTAATTTTCCTGATCCTATTTTCAACACATCTATGTCCTCCTCTTGCATAGCTTTGGACACAAATAACCTAGGTCACTGTCCCTATAATTTACACAAAGTACTGCATCAATTTGCACCCGTTTTCGCCGCCAATAAATACGACGTCCCTAGGCTTAAAATACCTCCCGTAAAAATCAATAATAATTCGGACAAGGTAATTGCCTTACATCCTTATCGAGTACCCCTAAATGACCAACTTGAAATACAAACACAAATCGAGCAAATGCTTGAACACGGTATAATTACAACCTCTATATCTCCCTATGCCAGTCCCATCACGCTTGTCACCAAGCGAAACAAATCAAAACGCTTTTGTGTTGACTATCGTAGGATTAATGAAATCATTGCACCAGACGTCCATCCTCTCCTCTTTATAGAGAATATACTCGACAAACTCTCGCGCGCCAAGTATTTCTCCTCAGCCGACATATCTTCTGCCTACTGGCAGGTCGAGATAGATCCCAGTTCCCGTCACCTTTTAGCTTTCTTGACCTTAGACGGGCAATACGAATTTTGTAGGCTTCCTTTTGGGATGTGCAACTCACCACAGATTTTTGAACGCGCAATAAACCAAATATTCCAAATATATAAGTTAAACTTCATAGCCCACTATTTCGATGATTTCATTATCTTTTCGGATACCTTAGAATAACATATTCAACACTTAGAACAATTCCTGGAGATCTGCCAACAGGAAAATATTAAACTAAACTATAAAAAATGTGAAATTTTAACACAGCGTGAAGATATGGTCTTGGCACAAGTAGCCCCTTCTGAATCCTGTCTGGTTTTCTGCTATGAGTTTTCTATTTTCAATCCAATTACTTAGTCTATTTTTAAATATAGATGTAAAAAGTTTTGACAAGTTGCTTATAAGGACAATGCCCCTATAATTTGATGGTGTATTCGGATCACCATTTTTGAATATTGGTTGGATGATGGTTTTTGACCACTGTGAAGGAACTTGGGATTTAGTTAATATTTTATTGAATAAGTTAGATAAAAGGATTAAACTATTCTCAGGTATGGCTTTGATAGCTTTATTTGGTATACTATCGTAATCTGCTGCTTTATTGTTTTTTAAGCTAGCGATTTCCCTCGAAATTTCCATAAGTGAAATTTCGGCGTCCAGCTCGGGGTCAGTAGGAATTAGTAGAGTAGGTACATCAGCCACATTTCTTTGAGGAGGCGACAATAAACCCTGATAAAAGGATTCCCACTCTGAGATGTCAATATTTCCTTTTGTGCTATTCCGTTTCTTAAAGGACGCAATTATTTTCCAAAATTCGGCAGAGTCCCTAACATTGCTAAGGGCAGCTTGAACAGAATCAGAGTATTTGTTCTTTTTGTATTTGAGCAATGATAGATATTTGCGTTTACTTGTTTCTTTTGCATATAAAACTTTTACATATTAATATATACAGTTATCAGCGTCATGCGTTCTTTCTTAATTCTGTCACCGTTTGCTTTTGGTTCAGTGGTAGAATGCTCACCTGCCACGCTGGGGCCCCGGGTTCGATTCCCGGCCGATGCTTTTTTTTTTTACAATTTTTAAAACTCATTTATATTATTAAAATATATGTGCTTTTCCTGTCTATGTACAGATTTATAGTCTATTGTTACGTAGTCGTTGTGGTTTTATATTATTTATATTTTATTTAGTAATTATATTTTATTAATTAATTACCACCCTTTAATTGTAATATATTTTATTTACTACAAGCATGGCTGCGCTTGTTCTACACTATATTCTTATATAATACAACATTAATAATCATGGTCAAAAGTCAATAAACATAATAGTCTTTTTATGTTACATGTCTTTTTTTTTTTCTTTTTCTTTTTCCTTTTCTCCCTTCTTCCCTTTTTCCTTAAAGATTCAAACCTCACTGGGGGTTTAACTAGTCTTCCGCATCTGGTTCTAGTTGTGGCTGAAGTCTCCTCGCTCTGGGAAGATGTAGATGGTTGAGGGTCAAGTTGTTCTTGCTTTTCTGGAGGACTTTCTTTTTCCGTAGGTCCTGATAAGGTATCAGCTGGACGTAGATCTCGTCGATTTCTTCTAAGAACTGATCCTTTGGTGTCCTCTAGAAGATAAGATCGGGGGTGAACTCCAGGGGCTATAACTTTAGCTGGGGACCATTGCTTCTCTTGTCTGACCAACACAGACTGGCCGTTCTCCAATGAAGGGAGATCCCTTGCGTGTCGATTAAAATAAAACTTCATTCTGCTCTGGTTAGCTTCATGCTGTTTCCTGATGGAATCTTCACAAATTCTGCTCTCGTTCATCAGTGTTGTCTTCATAGGCAAAAAGAGTCTCTGCTTTCTCCCATACAACATGACAGCTGGAGATGGCAATGAGTTATGCTCAGTGTTTCTTAGAAGTAGTAGTGCCTGATATATATCCTGTTTACTTTGTTGACATTTGATGATGGTACTCTTTAAAGTCTGGATAGTTCGTTCGATCATGCCATTGGACTGTGGGAATCTCGGGCTCGAGGTTGTGTGAGTCACATTCCATTCTTTGGCGAACTCCCACCGCTGCCACCATGTTACGTAGCCGTTGTGGTTTTATATTATTTATATTTTATTTAGTAATTATATTTTATTAATTAATTACCACCCTTTAATTGTAATATATTTTATTTACTACAAGCATGGCTGCGCTTGTTCTACACTATATTCTTATATAATACAACATTAATAATCATGGTCAAAAGTCAATAAACATAATAGTCTTTTTATGTTACATCTATGTACACAAGTATACAAGTATGTATACAAGTTATTTGCAAATTGCGTGGTAAATTTGCCCTTTCGCTCGCAAGCAGCGCCTCTAGCGGTGAAGATGGAAGGTAATATCAGCTGACCTAATGGACATGTAAAACATGTTTTAACAGGACATAGAGAAAAATCTGGAAAATATATTTTTCGGATTTTTAGTCAAAAAAAAATTGAAAGGTTCTGGGAAAAAAGTAGTTGTTTTTTATTCAGAAAATGATTATGACAATATTGCTGTATCATATTTGATTATCAGATACAAAATTATATCCGGAAAAATTCCAAAAAGCAGAGACCACGGGTGAAGCCAGTTCATTTTTAGTATGCAGGAACAAAATTCAAACAGAAAAACATTCATTCGAGCAGAAGACACAAAGCCAGATCATCTCTTTATAAAAATATCGCTTCTTAGACACAAAGTTTGAAGCGGGACGTTTCACAAGAATGACATCCACGGCGCCAATTTATAATTGTAACGAATAGTATTTTGAATAAAAGCATTTAATCGGGTAAAACCCGGGCATTGCCCTTTCTTAATCAATTCTGCCACCGTTTGCTTTTGTGAATGGAATAAATACCAAAATATGGACATTTCTCATAACCATCGGTGGTTCAGTGGTAGAATGCTCGCCTTCCACGCGGGCGGCCCGGGTTCGATGCATTTTTTTTTTTTTACAATTTTAAAAACTCATTTATCTTCTCTATATATATAAAAAAAATTTAAAACTCATTTATCTTCTCTATATATATAAAAATGAATGTTTGTATGTTTGTCTGTTTGTCTGTATGTCCGGTATACAAATTCGCAGTAAGTAGTTCACTAATTCAAACCAAAATTTCCATACATAGGTAAAAAACACGGGGAAGACGATAGGCTATTTTAAAAAATATATAAATCAATTATTAAAACTATATGTTATTAGTCAGAAAATGATGATGACGATATTGCTGTATCATGTTTGATTATCAGATACAAAATTATATCGGGAAAAATTCCAAAAAGCAGAGACCACGGGTGAAATCAGTTCATTATTTTATACGCAGGAACAAAATTCTAACAGAAAAAACATTCATTCGAGCAGAAAACAAAAGCCAGATCATCTTTCTATAAAAATATCGCTTCTCAGACACAAAGTTTGGAGCGGGACGTTTCACAAGAGTGACATCCACGGCGCTAATTTATAATTGTAACGAATAGTATTTGAATAAAAACATTTAATCGGGTAAACCCCGGGCTTTGCCCGGGTCATTCGGCTAGTAAAGATATATTCAGTAGAGAGTGGATGTTTGCTCGGAAAATATTTGTATTAAATATTCGTTAGGCAAACTTTCACTCGGGTAAAACCCGGGCGAAGCCAGTTCGTTTTATAAATCGGGTTATTTACACATCGAATTATTCTAAATGTATTACATTCTTTCATTTTGTTAAGAGATAAAAGTAGAAAAATAAAATAAAATAAGTTAATCAGACAATCAGAATTCGTGCTTCATTGGTGACAATAAAAATTTAAAAAAATATTAATTATATGTATTTAATAAATGTTCTTTTTTCTATTTTACTCAATTTTATTTGGTATTTTTCACTGATACATGAAATTTATTATTAATAAAATATTTATTCTGTTGTGTTTATTATTTTTTTATGGTTAAGATGACGCGTTGAAAGAGTTCAATTCTTTTTAATATTTTTTTACACTCTCTAATATTTTTTCTTTATTTTAAATATTTCACCCTTCCCCATTTCGTAAAAATTGCAAAAAGATGACGACGTCTGAGAAACCGCAGCAGGTTGAAGAAGCGATGGAGCTCGAAAACCCCATGAAGCCCAAGAAAAAAAATCTGGAACACGGCCGGCTCTACTGCAAATCTGTATTTGTGGGCTACAAGCGTGGCCTGAGAAACCAGCACGAGAATACCTCGCTCCTCAAGATCGAGGGAGTCACGTCCCGCAAGGACGCCAAGTACTACCTGGGCAAGAAGGCCGCCTACGTCTACCGTGCCAAGAAACTGGCCACCGTGATCGGCAAGAAGGGGCAGCGCTCCAAGCTCCGTGTCATCTGGGGTAAGGTAACCCGTGCCCATGGCAACAGCGGGGTTGTCCGTGCTAAGTTCTCATCCAACCTCCCCGCCAAGGCTATCGGCACGATTGTCCGCGTCATGCTCTACCCCTCCAGGGTTTAAGTTCCCACTCGTCTCACTTTGCCAGGGATTCGAAGTCTAAATAAATTACCCACTTCCTATCATACATTTCGTTTAGCCTTTAAGCCAAAATTTATTGTATAAATAAAAAAATAAAACTGCTTCAATGCCTTTTACTTTTTAAATTATTATTATTATTTTTTAAGATTATAACGAATGCATACCTTTTTCTTGAAAATAAAGATACTTCGGCCAGTAAATATTTTCATTTTTTAAATTTATTTATTTTATTTAAAAAGATTTACTGGCCGAAGTATCTTTATTTTCAAGAAATATGAATGCCGGCCAGGCCGCCTCAATATTTACGAATGCATACCTGGATCAATATATAAAAAAGACAAACTATGATAAGGTTTCCACGAGCGATGTCGTTTGTAAACTTTCTATTAGTTAATAGCTAAGAAAGAGGGTGTGTAAAATCTAAAATATTTTGGAATTTTCCCTATCGTATAAGTATTTTCATTCAAATACACATATTTTTACTCCACCATCGGTAATTTTTTTATTTATTTTAGATATCATCCCCAATAAGAGTTTTTAAAAACATGCTTGTCAAGTATTTCACAATATTTTGGTAACCAGAGTTGTTCTCTATTGTCATGCGATGAAAATACTTTTTTTATTTAGTAATTAATAAGTTTTTATAGTCCTCCTTATTATTTCAGATGTTACGGTTAGTTGTGTTGACTCAATTGATCAAATTAAATAATAATCAGCCCAGGTGTGTGTGTTCCTAGAGCAATACACAGAACGCTTTCTAAATGATTTAAAGAGTTTTTGTCAATAACACGAGTAAAAAGTGACGCAGCAACTTTTTTTAGAAGATAATTATACAAGGTTTTGCGGGACAGGCCCTTCAGTTAAATAGGTTTGGGCTGAAAAGACTATGTCCCCCAAAGCATATGTTATTCCTTTAATAATATTTTTTGAAAAGTTATGGCATTATATTTATTAATCCTATTTATATATTTCCCTACATTTATTCCATATTAGCAAAACCAGCTAACAGCCAATAAGCTATCTATAAACTTATTTAATTAATTCAAGTCATTTTAGAAGATTTTCATACAAAATCTGACGCTTACTAACAAATAAACAATATTGATAAATATGTCTATTTTTTTAAATAACAATTTATGCAAAGTAATACAGCTTTTTTTTTTGCTCCAAAAAAGGTGTAATTGACATTATTTCATGGCAAAAACCTGTTTATATATATATAACAAAACCGACTTTTCTTATTACCTCTGTGTTTTAGTTTTTAATTAAATTTTTCAAATTGAAATAGTAAATCTAATTTTTCTTTTATAGGGAATAATTTTGTTATCACACTGTTTGTAAAAGTACTTTTTAAGTTAAAAATGTGAAGTTATAAACTTGATTGATCAACGGAAAGCCAAGAAGGGAACGGTTAGCTGGGACTATTTACAAGAGTGTTATTGAAAGAACTCTGACTGGCTGACGATTGTAGTTTTCAGAAAATGGGAAGGCACTTGTTAGTTAGACAAGTTTTGTGAAAATTTTTGAGGTTAAGTGGACTATGTTTGTATTTGTAAGGAATATGTTTTTAAGGATATGTTT
>CP092866.1:73821328-73943411 GCA_030710605.1 Cordylochernes scorpioides | reverse complement strand
AGAATCAGAGATTCAGCGGCCAAATTGTTTGATAATTGAAAAATTAACTGAACGACACGTATTTTTCCTTTTTGAATACCAGGAAAAAGAACCTAATAACATCAAATGATAAATTAATAAAACACCATTTCGCCAAAAGTTAGAAGAATGGTTTGACGATTTTAAATACAATCTGAGATATGTTATATATAGGTATATGCAAATTAAAACATGTAGCAAAAATATTTATATTTTAGATGGAGTTTTGTGAAATAAATTGAATGTTTGAAAATAACTACTGATATCAATACACGATTTTTGAAATGTTAATATAGTACCAAAAATTATGATGGCACTACTAATAGGATTTCGTGCCTATAAGGAATGCTATAGTTTCTTGAGTATTGTCGACACTTGACTATTTAACTGGATATTTGTCATGATCCAAAAATGAAATATAGAGGGGAGTGTCAAAATATATTTGTCGTACTTTATTCCAAATATCCTATGGCTTTGTCAAATGTTATCATTGTTTATTATACTGTACATAATTTTGAAAATGTATCCCCTAAAAAAATCATTTTTAAATCGACCTTTTGCGTTGGAAAAACGTGGTAGTAAAATCATTTTGTATTATTTTTTGCGCAAAACATCTAAAGTTGGGGGGGGATACAGAGATTATCCCTTATGCTATTTCTTCTAATGAGCGAAAAGCGATAAACTAACATAAGGGGGGTAAAATTGTGTATACCAGTGTTATTCGAGAAGTTATAACCCTTCGGCCTGCACGACATAATATAAATTGTGGGCAAATGACAAACAAAAAAATTACTGTTTACAGAAAAAAAAAGAGTCGTGAGGACAACATTTATTATTCCCATATACCCAAAACAAAGAGCTGCAAAATATAACACATGAGGTAACTGCCTTCTCTCTTGTATTAGGTCACAATCCTTGCTCAATGTGGCGCCCTTCATTCTCAAACACCGCCTGCAGACGATAGATGACAGAATGGTCACAATTAAATAGTTGAAATTTATAAAACGTGCCATCTGATAGAAGCCTTCAACATGGACAATGTGGTAGGCCGGCATCGATAAAAACGCGACTTAATGTACCCCCATAACCGAAATTGTAAGGCGTCAAGTCTGGTGATATTGGAGGCCACTGGTATATAAAGTGGCGACTTATCAACGAATTTCACCGAACGTATCCTTCAGCAATTGTTTGGCACCGCGGGAGATATGAGGAGGTCCTCCATCTTGCAAGAATGTTATTTCGCTAATACTTGTCTGTCCTGCAATATGGGAATAACCTTTTCTCTCAAAAGTTGATCATAACGTACACCAGTTACAAAAACGGTTTTAAAAGTTCTTCCATTGATTTTTTCAAAGAAAAATGGCCCAATAATATAAGAAGAAGTGAACCCACACAAGACTGTAACTCTGTGCTGATGAAGTGGTATTTCTGTAAAAATCCTAGGGTTTTCTGTTGCCAAAATGAGGCAGTTTTCAATGTTAAATTCTCCCTTTAGATAAAAGTGAGCATCATCTGTTCTTAGAACATTTAACAGGCAGTTTTCATCAATATCAATTTGCCGGAAAACCCATGCAGCGAATTCTTGACGCTTCTCAAAATCACTGACTTTCAACTCGTGAAAACTTTGAATTTTGTTAGGATATTTTTATAGAAAAATACTAAATGTGTGTTCTCTCCAAAATGTTCCATACGAAATCCCCGTTTGTCGAGAAACTTGTCTAGCACTTACTTCTCCATACGTGGATAACGTTTCAATAGCTTCAGCATTCTGCAAAACCGTAAAAGCCACTGACTTGCATGTCGATGGTCTTCCACTCCGAGGTTTTGCTTCCAGAGATCCAGTTTCCTCAAAACTTTTAATCAATCGCTTTAGAGAGTAGCAACTCATTGGTCCTTTACCGCTTCGAATATCTTTAAAGGAACGAAACGCTCGTAAAGCTTCAGTGGCAGATTCTGAATCACAATTAAAACAATTCACCAAGAGTGCTTTATCCCGTAGTGACGGCATTCCAAGTGGAAGGGGAGAAGTTCGACCACATCTCCTTGCGGTCCCCCCTGGACCCTTGGAATATTTGACCAAATTCTGGTTCGTTTCCAAGATGACTAACGTTGCAACGGCACCCATTTTCAAATGAAGAGCAAAACTGATATCTCCAGTAATGCTACCGCGTCCGGGGTAACCGCCGCGTCAGGAGCTGCAGCTCGAGCTCATGATGAGAAATCTACTACGAGAACACAATTAAATCTACTACAACTCAATATAAATGGTACCCAGAGGAAAATAAAGAGCTGACTTGTCTTATCTGTGACAACAATGTACATATTAATTGTCCTCAGGAGACAAAATTGAATCAGAATCTGAGATTCAATATCAAATATTATACAAAACTACGAATGGACAGACCGGAAAAATTCGGAGGAAGACTTGCCGTTTTGATTAAAACTCTAGAAATCAAATTTAAGGAAATCGCCTATAATCAGAGTAAGCCTAGAGAAAGCACGACAGAAGCTCAGGCAATAGAAATCTATCTTACAGATAAAACAATTCCAATCATAAATGTTTATCACCACGATAATACTAGCATCAATACAGGCCTGATAGAGACATTAAGTGAAGCGTCTTCGGATATCGCAATCATACTTGGTGATTTTAACTCCGAAAGACCAACTTGGGGATCACCTGTCCAGGATAACAAAGGTCAGCAGGTTGAGGACATGCTAACCGACCTCGACCTTACGCCGTTAAATAACGAAAAGAACACCTATCTATCCAAGTCCACAGGCACAGAATCCGCAATAGACATCACAGCGATAAATTACAACATCACACCCACAACACAATAGAAAATTCTGAAAAGTGCAATCAATGACCACAGACCAATTTTAACAACCCTAAAATTCAAAATTGAGAATTTTCAACATAATAAAAGAACACTGGAAAATATTTACAGAGAAGCTTGAAGAACTGTGCAACGAAGAATTAAATCACAGAACGATTGACAAAAACTTGGAAAAATTCTCTTTGAACATATCCAAAGCTGCAAAACTATCGATACCTAGAGGTAGACGTAAAGACCTGTGAATACCTTACTGGAAGGACCACAATATCGAGGCAATGATTGCAGAGAGAGACAATAAAAATGAACTTCTTAAAACAAATAAAACAGAAGAAATCATAAAGGAACTCATTGAAATTAGTCACAAAATAGAACAAGAAATTTGGATATTCAAACAAGAAAAATGGGCAGAATTCTGCGAAGAAAATAGATCCAAAAAAGGAAAGCCATCACTGGAATATAATTAGTGTTATAAAACTCAAAACCAACACTAATCCTCCAATACTCTAACCGATATGAACAGCGAGAACGAACAAACAGATGGCTGACATAATTGCTGTATATCTTTCAAGCACTTCCAGACTCAGCTATACGAATGAAGGCAGGACTCTAAAAAATAATATAAACAAGTTAATTAAGCAAGCAATAAATTACCATCAACAAGATATTTACTCGAGAGACTTCACACTGAATGAGCTAAATTCATCAATAGGAAAGTTGAATCCAAGATGCCACCTGGAGATGCTCTAATCTTTGGTTAGATGAATAAACACTTTGGAGACGAATCTAAAAATCAACTCCTACGAAAACTGAACATTTCATGTCAAACTGGTAGACTACCAAATAATTGGAAGATATCAATTATAGTGCCAATACTGAAACCAAACAAAGATGCTAAGGAATGAAAGAACTATCGGCTAATTGCACTTACCAGCATACTTTGTAAAATAACAGAATGAATTATCCACTCTAGGCTCATAGTCTGGCTCACTAACAATAATAAAATAAACTTCTACCAAACTGCCTAAAGATCCAGACACTGTACAACTGATAAACTGTTCTACCTCTGTCAATCAATAATAGATTTCTAGGAAAAACCGCCAAAGAAGACAACGGCCGTATTCCTGGATATGACCTCAGCTTTTGTTCGAGTGTAGAAATTATTTGAAAGGCTGCACAACATCGGAGTAAGAGGAAAAACCTTAATCTGGATTGCAGACTTCTTAAGGGGAAGAAGGATAAAGGTTCGGGTCAATGGAACATTTTCCAAGGACCGAAGAACATGGGCTGGTGTACCTCAGGGATCTGTGCTCAGTCCTCTACTCTTCTCGCTATATATTAACTGTTGTTTGTGTAAATAGATGAATATTATTTGTATTATTTAAAGCCTCATTATGTAAAAATATATGTATATATAAATTGGACATTTGTTGTTGGCCATGGTCAAGTTTGAGCTCTTGTACGTCCAATTACGACACAACAAAAGTGGCGACGATGATGCGCGATCTACAGAGCCAGAAAAAGCTGAGGAAAACGGCGTCTATGCAAGTATAACAACTACATCTTTTAAACAAATCTGACTCTCGGATTTTGGAGAGGAAAAATAAGAAAATAGGTTAAGATTACATCTTTTAAACTATCTGAATCAAGAAAACAAAGGAGTAGAAAAGATCAGCATGACAAGGTCAAAGTTGATAATACCTTTTAGATGCTATAGCCCAGTGTAGGACACTTCGATCTTTTTGTACAAAAATATGAGGCTTTCCTTTTGGCATCTGAAGAAGGAGATTAAAGTGCTGATTTTTACCTCGCTACCAGATTCTGAAACTTTGAAGCAGGGAAACGACATTTTCTTCCTGGTCTAATGAAAGATCAACCCTATGATACTATCATTCAAAGAAGAAAGTGATACCACAGCGATGCAGATTTTTAAAGAGAATTCAACAGGAAGGAGAATCAATTTCGGAATATCTTAGAGAATTGAAACATTTGGCAATAAATTGTAATTTCGTCGATATGTTGGGAACCATGATGCGAGACCGTTTTGTAGCTGGAATCAAGTCGGAAATCCTGCAAAAGAAGCTACTACAAGAGGACGACGATGTCACCCTGGATAAAGTTTTTGCAGTGGCGATCTCGTTCGAATAGGCGGAGATGAATATAAGAGAATTACAAGATAAATTAGTTGCCAAGATATCTCCTGTGAATTGAAAGGATAAAAAGGGCGAGTACAATAATAGTACGGCGCAGTATAGGCTTTTCAGGCAAAGTGGCAAAACCAAAATAGTGTGTTATACAGTAATCCCTCGTTAAGACGAACTCAACGGGAGAACGAAATACCCTTTTCGTCTTAAAATAATATATACCGAATTCGTATAAACCGAATTCGTATTAGACGAATTGAATTCGTGGTATCCGGGGGTTGTACTTATGTACTACTGATGAGTAAGAAAACTACATTTCTGAGGAATAACGAATAAATTTATTTGAAAACAATATTAATGAAAATATTTTATAATTTTAAGGAACAACAATTATGTATATGTATGTACATAACGTATTTTATTTTAAAAGACAATATGGATAATATAATCACAATGTATAAGTTTATTTTAAAACACAAATAAAAAAGAACAACAAAATAAAAAACTTACATAATATACTTGGTACATACAATGTTTATGTGTTTGCAGCATATGCAGTATGCATAGAGTATCCTATATCTGGGTTTTCTCTGCAGGCTTCAGAAAGTCTGTTATAGTTTTTTGGTGGTATTTGATTGGGCACTGTTTCAGACACTCCCTTCTTATTTTATCCAGGTCATCTTCAAAATGAACATCAATATCCGCAGAGGTTTTGGACAGCTTCTGGCCGCGATTACTTCCCCTCTAGTAGGCATCAATATCTCTTCTTTCACCTCATCGTCTTCTGTTTCTTCTTCTTCTTTCTTCTTTTCTTCTAATTCGGGTGAACCGCAAAATTCCAACCCTTCATCCAGGGCAACATACTCCAGGAAAGTCAAAGTCTCAGCTGGGTTTGTAGCTGAAAGGAGTTTGGTCCATTCTTCAGGCTCATCAAGCATTGTTTCTGGAAGTGAAAACGAATCAGCTGTTTTTTCCACACCCAATGAGACACTTATTTCTTTAGCCTTTTCTTTGACAAGTGCGCCGGATACAGGAATATTATTTTGTCTACTTTTTTTAAACCATTTTAAAAGCTCATCTTCCACGTCTTGATGGGATGCTTTTCGAAGTCGTTTTGAAGAGCTCGAAGACCCTGAGGCAACAGCCGCATCTATTTTTTCTTTGTTTTTTAGAATGGTTGATAATGTGGATTTCGCAATTTGAAAATTTTCGGCAATTTGCGACTTAGATAACACTCCACGTGCAACTTCGTCCAAAATTTTCCTTTTTAAGGCAAGATCAATGGCGCTTTTTTTTCGCGGTTTAGATGGCATGTTTATGTAGGTTTTTTTATGGAAGCTCAAACAATTCACACTTCGATTATTTAGAATTTAATAATTTTTATTTCAAGCGCATTATTTTATAATACAATCAATTAGTCGGTTATAAAAAAGATATAACAAATAGAAATAAGTCCTTTTTCTTCTGAGAGCTCGATTTACACAGATTATTATTCACAGAATATATTTTTATTATTTATAGAAAATTCATGTGTTCAAATTCGTGTTTCATAGAAAATGAGTCATCATAACAAACAAAGGACGAATGTTTACACAAAAGACAAAGAGAGCCAATACTTGATATCAACGGCGTTTTTGGTGTTTAAATAGTTTATTGTTTTACTTATAACTCGCCTTTAAAAACATATTAGAATTCGTTTTAACCGATTGATTAGTTCTGCTGGGGGCTAAATTTAATTCGTATTTTGTCATAACCGAATATTTCGTCTTAACCGGCAAAATCTCTTTGGAAAGCATTGAAATTTAACGGGGGAAAAGAAACGGTTTGCGCAAACCGAGAGTTCGTATAATCAGAGTTCGTGATAACGAGGGATTTCTGTAATGGTGGCGAAAGACATTCACACGTGGCATCTGTTTTACCTCATAGAACAAAGACTTGTTTTAAAATGTAATAAACTGGGTCATTTAAGTAGGGTCTGCAAAGCTAGTAAAATAATGTGGGGATGTAAATTTGTACAAGAGGACTCTATATATTCTGTACAGGGCGAAACTGATGCCACAATAAATTTAACAGTAGATGATTATTCTTTGTGCTTTACAATAGATACAGGAAGTCCAGTTACGTTAATACCTAAAGATATTTATAATATTGTTTAGCATTAAAATTTTAAATAATGAATATAATAGAAATATATTTAAATATATAAAATTTTGATGGATAGGTATGCAGATTTGTTTAACAAAGATTTGGGCTGTCTAAAGGATGTTAGAATAAATTTTAATTTAAAAAAGAATGTGACTCCTGTGTTTTGTAAGGCCAGAAGTTTACCTTTCTCTCCAAAAAACAAAGTAGAGAATGAAATTGATCGTTTAGTGAATTCTTGCATTTTATAACCTATAGTTCATGCATATTGGACCGCTCAAATAGTACTGGCATCAAAAAAGGATGGTAGTTTAAGGATATGTGGTGATTTTAGATGTACAGCTAATAAAGCAATAGAATTAGATAGGTATCCCATTCCATCGATCGATGAGATCTTTCAAAATTATCTACAAGCACCGTACTTTCGACTCTAGACCTATCACAGGCTTACTTACAAGTAATGTTAGCGGAAGAAGCCAAAGCTGTTGTTGATATAAACACAACAAAGAGGTTGTTTTCTTATAAAAGACTACCATATACGTAGCGGTAGCACCAAATAAATTTCAGAGGATTATGGAAGGCCTATTTTCTGATTTGCCAGGTGTGGCCTGCTACATAGATGATATTTTGGTTTGCAGGAAAAGACTTTGGAGATCATGAACAAAAGTTGGATCTAGTGTTTAGATGATTGCTAGAAAGAGGTTTAAAGTTAAACAGATATAAATGTAAATTTAAAAAGAAATCAGTGGAATCTTTAGGGTTTAAAATGGATAAATATGGACTGCATCCCTTAGAAAATAAAATTAAAGCAGTGATAGAGGCGCCTGAACCTAAAGAATGTTTTGCAATTAAGATCTTTCATAGGACTCTTAATTTATTATTATAGATTCATTAAGAATATAGCAAACATTTAGCGCTATTCTATCAACTTTTGAATAAAATTGTAGATGGAATTGGACGAAAGAATATCGAATGTTATTTAAAAAATGTAAATCATTATTAATGGACTATGGACTAGGCGTAATTCTGAGTCATAGAAATGATAGAAAGGAAGAATGCCCTATAGCTTTTGCTTTTAGAACATTAACTGAAGCGTAAAAACGGTACTCTTAACTAGAAAAGGAAGCGTTGAGCATAACTTATGGCGATTAAAAATCAAGACAATACTTACTGGGACGAAAATTCGTATTAGTCACAGACAACCGACCCTTAATTCATATATTTTCACCTCAGAAACCAATTCCCATATGTGCAGCATCCAGATTTAAAAGATGGTCCTTAAAATTAGCTGCATTTAATTATACTGAGGAGTTTCGAAAAAGTAGTTATAATTCCAATGTTGATGCATTGTCACGTCTTCCTTTAGAATCGAGTCTCAGGGAGTTTCTTGATGAAGACCAGGTACTTCTTCTCAGGAAGTTGAATGAGGTACCGTTCTCTTTTAGGGAGGTGGCATATGAGACGTCCCGAGATAAAATACTGTCTATAGTATTAAGAAATGTTAGAGAAGGCAACTGGAAATTCACAAGGGTACTGAGGGAAAACCCACTAGCTCCTTATTATAAGATCAATGAGGAATTAAGTTTGGAGTTTGATTGTTTTCAATGGCGTGAAAGAGTGGTAATTCCCCAAAAAATAAGATCTTTAGTTTTAAATGACTTGCATGAAATACACATGGGGATTGTTAAAATGAAGATGATTGCCAGACGGTATTTTCTGGTGGTCAGGCATAGACAGTAACATCAAAGAGTTAACTAGAGAATGTAGAGTATGCCAAGAATCGGCAAGCATGCCCCCGGCTACCATCTCGGAATGGACTTGGCCCGAAAAACCGTGGCATCGACTTCATCTTGATCTAGCGGGTCCGTTCATGGGAATAATGTTTTTGGTTCTCGTGGACGCATACTCAAAGTGGATAGAAATTTTTATTATCAAAGATATCACCAGAAAAACGATTATAAATCATCTTAGAGAAATTCTCGCCAGAATTGGATTGCGCAAATATTTTGTTACAGATAACGGAAGACAGTTTGTCTCCGGTGAATTCGAGCAATTTACCAAAATGAATGGTATACGGCACACTAAGACCAGTCCGTATAATCCTAGTACAAATGGTTTAGCTGAGAGATATGTAAGAGAGTTTAAAAACCTTTTGAGAAAGAATAATGGGAAGGATGATTTAGAGACGAATCTACAAAGTTTACTATTTGCTCATAGAGCATTCCCCCAAACTGTAATAAAGGAATTCCCCGGCGGAACTGCTAATGAAGAGAAGTTTAAGATCAAGATTCTCGAATTTAATACCAAGATGAGAAATCCGCGAGAGGTATTTCATGAGGCCGTAAGAAGGCAGGAGCAGTTTACTACAGGTTGCGAGGTTTATTTCTGCAACTATGCAACTGGACCTAAACGGTAAAAAGGTACCATTTTGGAATTATTGAGCTACCGTCACTACCTTATAAGTTGCGAGGGCGTCGTGTATAAGAGGCATATCAATCAATTGCGACCTGAGAGAAAGAAACAAGTGAAGACAAGAAATTTGATACTTTCTCGAACATCAGGAGAGAAGCCTGTAGGTGGAAGTCAGAAATAAAGTGAAGAGGAGGTTCCAGAGGTTACATCAGGAAACAAGGAGGAGACTGCTTCTGTGCACGTACCCTCTTGCACTCCTATACCAGGGCCTGTTACTGTGCACGCACCCTCTTGCACTCCTAAACCGGAGGCTGCCGCTGTGTAGTGCCCGTCCGCAGTCCTAGACCTTAGAGAGCCAGGAAACCCCTAGACCGACTGGAGTATTATTAAGGGGGGAGATGTGTTGTGTATGTAAATAGATGAAGATTATTTGCATTCTTTAAAGTCTCATTATGTAAGAATATATGTGTATATTAATTGGACATTTTTTGTTGGCCAAACGAAAATAATCTGAGGCTCTTTATTGGACACGACAAAAACAACAACGGCATTCCAGAGTAAAATAAATCATCAGAGATAGATGAATATTTCTCAAATGAATTAAAATAAATATAATCGATACTGAGAGAAAGTTGAATTTAAAAAAATAGAAAATTATTATTTTCGAAATATAAATAGCTGAGAGGATTCCAGCATCTAAAATATCAGGTTTTTTTTTTTTGCTACATGTTTTAATTTGCATATACCTATTTTACATATCTCAGATTGTATTCAAAAATCGTTAACCATTCCTTCTAACTTTTGGCGAAATGGTGTTTTATTAATTTATCATTTGATATTATTAGGGTTTTTTCCTGGTATTCAAAAAGGAAAAATACATGTCGTTCAGTTATATTTTTCAATTTATCAAACAAATTGGCCGCTGAATCTCTGATTCTGGTAGGGCGCCATCTAGCGAATAAAGTTGTAACTAAAATCAGTTTCGAATTTTTTATTATTTGCCATAAAAAATCCCACTGCATCCTGAACACAATGGTGTTTACCGCATTGCTCTAGCGCAAATATTCGCGGAGTTATTAATTTTTAAAGTTGTGCGGGACTTTTGGATCACCCTGTATATTGGACCTGCGGAAAGTTTGGCCAACATACTCAACTCAACAGGATTTTCTTGGTTAATTAACTGCAACGATGCAGGGATTATCCGGCAAGAAATACTATTAATAACTAAAATTGCAATAGGACAATCTATTCAAAGTGACCAGGCAAAAATAGAGAATTCTAAATTCTACCCTCACTCTAAGTATTTACACAGTTTATTCCGAATTGAAAACTATTTACTTAGAAACTTTCCATTCCCAGTAAAACGCTATATAGCACAACAGAGAATACTATATTCGTTTTTCAAGAAAAACCATACAAATATTTTCAGGGAGGGTGATAAGATTTGTGATATCTGCAAAGAAAATATGGAAACTGAACTATCTCATTATATCTATGAATGCCAAGATATTAGCGAGGAGAGAAGGACATTCTTTTCAACGATAGACACCAGCCAACTTAGGTCAATCCAAACGATGTTAACCAGTACCCAAACAAGTAGACTAGTTGCTCAGGCCCTATATAATTTTTACAAGGCAGTAGGTGTAAAGAGGGAGAAAAGAGAACTTGGAAGCTATTGTTCTTACACCTCAGAATGATGACGAAACATCGAGGGGCCATCGTGTTGGTCGACGATGAGATTGCGGAGCTGGTGATATGGATGGCTGTGCTGGAGTAAACCTCCTTTTTGTGTCTGGATGCTATATTTATAGCGAACTAAATAACTTAGTCCCTATTTCTGCCCCGCGCTTATGGAATTGAAGACTTGAGGCGATGGCGTCGACCTTTCATATTAAATCTTACTTTTGCTTATTACTAATAATTGTATATAGTTGCGGAACTACTGGTTTCCTGTGCTGCTGCTGCTCTTTTCCTGTTATTGCACCTTGTACGGAGAATCTGTATAAGACTAACGTCTTAATAAAGGCTTTGTGTGTGTGTGATTAAAATATATGTGCTTTTCCTGTCTATGTACAGATTTATGGTCAATGTACACAAGTATACAAGTATGTATACAAGTTATTTGCAAATTGGGTTGCAAATTTGCCCTTTCGCTCGCAAGCAGCGCCTCTAGCGGTGAAGATGGTAGGCAATATCAGCTGACCTAATGGACATGTAAAACGTGTTTTTAACAGGACATAGAGAAAAATCTGGAAAATATATTTTCGGATTTTTAGTCAAGAAATATAAATTGACAGGTTCTGGGAAAAAGGTAGTTGTTTTTTAGTCAGAAAATGATGATGACAATATTGCTGTATCAAATTTGATTATCAGATACAAAATTATATCCTGAAAAATTCCAAAAAGCAGATACCACGGGGGAAGCCAGTTCATTTTTAGTATGCAGGAAAAAAATTCTAACAGAAAAACATTCATTCGAGCAGAAGACACAAAGCCAGATTATCGCTTTATAAAAATATCGCTTCTCAGACACAAAGTTTGCAGCGGGACGTTTCACAAGAATGACATCCACGGCGCCAATTTATAATTGTAACGAATAGTATTTGAATAAAAGCATTTAATCGGGTAAAACCCGGGCGTTGCCCGGGTCATTCGACTAGTTTACACTATATGCCCCAATTCAAATTATTCTTGTCACTATCACGACATTGCCCTATTAAAAGGATCATTTTAGCTACCATATTCAACGATAAAAAATCAAATTTTTAATATAAATTAACATAGGTGAAGCTGATTTTTTTTTTAATTAAAAAAAATTTAAGATACAATATCTTCAAAATCACAACTAGAAAAATAACTGCCCTTACCCAAAACAACGTTTTATTCTAACATGGATACACACCCTCGTCAACCAATCAACCATACATCTCTCTCCACAAACTTCAACAGCCTCACACATCACTTTCTACTCTTGATCTCCCTTTTAACACTTTCTACATTTGGCAATAATTATTAGTGCGCGATTTAACAAACAAATCCAATTTCGAGCCCCACGAGCTCCATAACGTCGCCCCACTAAGCACTAAAAAAAAAGAAATTCACATTAAATGTGCTATATCCACTAACAGTCAAATATTCTCGATGTGTTTCATACAACCACCACCCATGACTTTAATAAATTTGTTATTCATGGTGAAACTGGTTAGATTTTGTGCCAAAACAACGACTTCACGTGACACCTTTCCAAATCACTTCTCACTTCGTGTCACAGCGCCACACCAAAAAACCTTTTCACTTTTCAGGCCAAAGACGCCTTCATGCCTGTGACACATCTACCCCAAAAGGTGTCCACGACGAAAGTCACACCTTACCACTCATTTAAACCTGACATCACTGAATAAAATTTTTACTAAGTCTGAAGTAACTCGAAACACAACAACTACGAACACCGAGAAAATCATGTCTTTCAATTATAACAGTAATATGCCAACCTCAACAAAAGAAGAGAGAGAAAATCAGTTCCGAGTAAATGACAAATTTAACAACCATCCCACACGAGTGACCATACCAGAAATAGAACCCCCGACGATACCGAGAAAGATAGAGAGTGGACGCCCTTTAGGCGTCACTCCCCCAAGTCGAATCTATTTCAGTTACATGTCCCCGCTCAAAGCAGATGTTAATGACCGCTACTTCATGATCGCCATTTTTTTAAACACATGTTTCACACTAACCATTTAGGTTTTCTCACAAATCTCACCAACGCCTTAATCACAACACAACATATATTAAACATTTTACATGTTAATTGATATCACCAATTAAAACAACTTGGTTAAGTCTGATATAGACTTTATAACGGAAAAATATATATAATTATCTACATATCACCTTTTTGGATAAACGAGAATATTGTTCAATTTTCCACTACCCAACATTTATCCAATCATTAATGACCTTTAATTATATTCTAATTTTTGTATGAAATCTTGAATAATTAGTTTTATTTTTACCTTTCAATTATATAATCAAATTTTTAATCCAACATGATTTTCAAAAAAAAAAAAAAAACTTTAATCAAATTTACTTTTATTTTTCGTGATATTATTATAGTATGGCAAAACATTTAATTGTTTCAAAAATCATGGTTATTTTCTTAATTATTATATCTTTTATATATTACATATATATATTAAAAATGACATATCCTGACCAGAAGCACGTGTGCTTTACAGAAGGCAGAGCGCCATCTGGTGGAACAGAAATCAACTAAACATTGATTTAGCCTGTTCCCTGATATTTGGCCAACCCAATTTCTTGATAAATCAAGAAAAGCCATTCACGAACGCGTTTCGCGCTTTTGGCGCTCGTCAGCGTGGAGTAGGCTGTACCACTGCGACCAAAAATATTTTTTAGTCCCAGAGGCTTCTTGAAAAACCAAGAAATGGGTTTTTTAAGGCCAAACTTGCGTAAATACGCTTAACACATGAAAAAATGAAAGAAATAAGAAAAGATAAAAGAGCAGGTGTTGAAATCAAAAATAAAATTGGCATATCCTGACCAGGAGCACGTGTGCTTTACAGAAGGCAGAGCGCCATCTGGTGGAACAGAAATCAACTAAACATTGATTTAGCCTTTTCCCTGATATTTGGCCAACCCAATTTCTTGATTTATCAAGAATCTTTTTGGTCGCAGTGGTACAGCCTACTCCACGCTGACGAGCGCCAAAAGCGCGAAACGCGTTCGTGAATGGCTTTTCTTGATTTATCAAGAAATTGGGTTGGCCAAATATCACGGAACAGGCTAAATCAATGTTTAGTTGATTTCTGTTCCACCAGATGGCGCTCTGCCTTCTGTAAAGCACACGTGCTCCTGGTCAGGATATGCCTTCTTTATTTTTAATATCAACACCTGACCCACTTATCTTTTATTTTTTTATATTTTTTCATATATATATATATATATGTCGTAAACCCGCGTAAGCCAACAAGTGAGTTGGAAGCAGTCGGGGTTGAGTGGCAAGGCGTGCAGAGTGGGAAGTCCGGACGGGACACTAAGGACAAAGTTTGGGATCAAAAGACGCTCTCCTAGTACGTCTCACATGGCACCAGGACCAGGGAAAAGTTGAGGATTAACTGAGGAAAGCTCGGCGTCCTGCATGAAGCCGCGGAGGCAGAGAGGAGCCAAAACGGCGACCACGAGGGCTGCCGTGAGATGACAACGGACTTAGACTCAGCGGGCCTGTCGTGAGATGATAATGGCCTAGAACTGAGCGGGGCTGTCCGAAAATATCCACTGTAACCTAACTAACTATCAACATTCGGACCAACGCCCCTTCTTTGTCCCTCTCTGGATCCCCGGTTGTCCGGTGGCAAGCTGGTGTCACTTTAAGACAACTAGAAAATACGTCATACTTTATTACTTACATATCACATTGTTTAAATTACGATATATATATATATATATATGGTAATTTAAACAACAACCCCATATTGTATATAACTTATAACAAGATTTTCATGTTGTATAATAGAAACACATCTGTAAATGATTATACGCATGATTGACATGTGCCATTGCATCATCATATGTATTGCACTTTGTACAAACTGAGGATAAATAAATAAAACTCTATGATAGATTGAGAGTTGAGCTGAAGCAAGAGATAGAAGTAATAACGTCGAAAATCGAAATAGATTTAGAATTCCCACAACAAGGTCTAAAAATGAAAACTTCCACGGCGCCAGTAGAATTTCACCAGACGATCCACGCCCCTGTCGCATCTGTTGAAATGCAACACTCCCTTTCTCGGAAAAGGTATATAAAGCTCCCGTCTTTAGCCAAATATACAGTCACTTGACAGCCAGTTCACCATCTGCGTGAGCCCTCGTCGGTTGTACCCCAGGTCCATCTCATCCATCATGTAGACCAGTAAGAAATCTTCTATCTCTCCATCTTTCGCTCCTAGCTCAACTTTTATCTGTTCACGGAACTTTCTTAGTGCAACTGTGTCTTCGTTTTTTGCGTGGACATTCCCAAGCTTTCCACTCTGCCTCGACCACGACTGCCTGTACTTTGTGAGAACTGTAAAAGGTCTTCCAAGGTGCATAGATGTACTGGAAAACTCCTTATCCTGACTGTTCCTCTCGGTCGACACACCATTGTTTATAAGTCGACTGGAAACCTCATCACATTTCTAGTCCAAAGGATTCTACAAGAGGCTACCAGAGCTCACCACATTACAGTTAGTCGACAGGATAACCAAAACGAAGAATGACACAATGAAGAAGGTAAGAAGCCTGTACAGATAGAAGCGAGAAAGAGCGAAGATGGAGGAACAAACCGGCCATTCCAAAGAAACGACCAAGCAATCTCTCCCCCAACAAGAGATATTTAAGGAAATGTCGCCGCCCCAAGGGACCCCCGCAGGCCCGCTAATAGATCGGCAACGCAAGGAGCAAGCTGTCTGACCACCCCAACGACACAGTAGAAATTCTCGCGAGCCATGGAAATCGAGGAGCAGAATGACGCAAATCCGGTGACTAGTTCTCCACCTTCGGCCTGACATCGTCGAGACAATGATCAAAGCGGCAAGCTGCAAATCAACTTCACAGAAGCTACAAGCTCTCCATTGAGCGCTTTCCACGTCAGCAAAAAAAACAACCAGAGACCAAATTTCCTGACTGAACAATCATCACACAATTGTAAGTTTTTAAAAACCTACCTTAACTTTATCCTCAAGTTCACAACTTGATTCCCTATAAATTTTGTATTTATATTTTCACTTTAAGCATTTTAAAATCAATTTTTCCCTTTTTTATATCATTTTCATTCAATTTTTAAAACTTTCACACTCTTATTTTTCAAATTTACTTTAATTTTTAATCAGATTATAAATTTCAATTCATTACTCTCAATTTTACTTTTAAATAAATTTCGCCAATTACGCATTTTTACCAATTTACTAATTTTACATGTCTTTCCAAAATTTACCCAAAATGGTACTATCCGAATCTACAACTTAAAAAATATCATTGTTTTATATTTAAAAAAAATCTCATCATATCATTATTCAAAACTTATTTTTGTATTTACAAAATTTCTAATTCATCATATTTCTAAACCTTTTATTTTTGTTTTTCATAATATCTTATTTTCATACCAAAATAGCAATATCTTAATCAAATGCTCAAATGTTAATCAAATGTTAAAATCATTATTATAATTACCATTTTATGTGAGCGCATCAATTCAAAATATTTTTGTCACTATCACGACATTGCCCTTTTACAAGAAGAATGATTTTAACTGCCATAACCAACGATTTAAAAATATATTCAAAAATTGGAATATAAATTCACATAGGTGAAACGCATTTTTTTATATTGAAAAAAAAAATCGAAAGATACAATATCTTTAAAATCACAACTAGAAAAATAACTGTCCTTCCCCAAAACAAGTTAAAAATCCAACATAAATACACTCCCTCGTCCTTTCCTTTTACATGCATGGTTGGTCATCAACACATTTCTTTCAACAAACCTTACAACATTCCCACACATCACTCTCTCCAATTGGCAACAATTAATAACGCGCGACTCACAACAAATCCAATTTCGAGCCGCACAAGCTCCATATCGTCGCCACTAAACATAAGCGGACACTAAACATTTTCACATTAAGCGTGCCACATCCACTAACAGTCAAATATTCTCGATATGTGTTCGTACAACCACCACCCATGACTTTATTAAATTTGTTATTCATGGTGAAACTGTTAGATTTTTTGTATCAAACAACGACTTCGCATGACACCTTTTCATTCATACATTTCCACTTCGTGTCACAGCGCCACACCCCAAAACTTTTCCACTTTTCAGGCCAAAGACGCTTTCATGCCTGTGACACATCTCACCCCAAAGCGTGTCCATGTCGAAAGTCGCACTTTCACCACACATCTAAACCTGAAATCACCGAATAACATTTTTACTAAGTCTAAACAACTTCGAAAACACAACCACTTAAGAACATCGAGAAAACTATATTTTCAAATAGGCAAGATATATGCCAAACTCAACAAAAGAAGAAAGTCAGTTTCAAGTAAATGACAAGCATAGCAAACCTTCCCACATGTTTGACCATACCAGAAATAGAACCCCCCCGACGATACCGAGAAAGACAGAAAGTGGACGCCCTTTATGACGTCACTCCCCCAGGTCACTGCTATCTTTGGACATGTCCTCTCTCCCCCCCTCAAGGAAGATCTTCATGACCGCTATCTTCATGATCGTCATTTTTTTGAAACACATTTTTCGCACTAACCATTTAGGTTTTCTTACTAATTTCACCAACACCTTAATAACAACACAACATACATTAAACATTTTACATGTTAATTGATATCACCAATTGAACAATTTGGTTAAGTCTTATATAGACTTTATGACGCAAAAGAGAAATCATTCTCTATATATCACCATTTTGGACAAATGAAAATGTCATTTCACGTATTCCCAGCTTCAGAAAGTCATAAAAACACCGATGTTTACCAATGGGATATGATCTAGTTACACACCACAGTTGTAACCTTTCTTTAAAAGAGACAATTTTTGTTCAATTTTCCACTACCCAACATTTATCCAATCATTAATGACCTTTAATCATATTCTAATTTTTGCATAAAATCTTGAATAATTATTTTTATATTTTACCTTTCAATTATATAATCAAATTTTTAATTCCACCATTATTAAAAAAAATACTCAAATTCACTTTTATTTTCATAATATTATTTTAATATTTTAAAACATTAATTTCTTCAAAAATTCATTTTTAATTCTTAATTATTATATCTTTTATATATTACATGTTTGATTTTGTTCACTTACACTTTTTTACCCGCAATCATATTTCTATCTTTTTATTCACTATATTTTATATTTATTCAAATAGCTTCATTATATGACAATTGTTATCATCAACTATCGGGCATCTATAACAATCGTTTTCAACAATCAAATTCTTTAACCAATTCCCTATATTTTTCATCACTATCTATTCAGCCATTGCTTCACTTCCTTGTAGAAAAACGACAGCACTGTTTGACAATTTTTTTTATTTCGTATTTCAACAAACTCTTTTAACACAGTTCCCCAGATTTAAAAATCTCAACTTCTGGTCTGAACACGCTTCAAGAGTTAATTTCAATCACCAACGCATGCACAAAGCGTTCACTTTTTTCAACTTTCAATTTTTTTTCAGCTCTAGCGGACCACAATCAACCTTTGATTTCAAGTCAAGTCAGACCACCTATTGTCGCTACAATTCTACTTATCGCACAGCACTACCACCCCTTTCAATCATATTAATAAAAAATTTCTTCAAAACCTTTAACCCAATAACCCTAAAATTGTGACAAAACACTGTAACCCTTATATAGGATCGCAAGTGAAACATTGCCTAGGAAGACGCTCAAGTCTATTTCCTCGCTTTGCACCTGGATCTAAGTATTTGGTTTACATGTGCACTCCTAACAATTGCATATTCTTCAACTACTAACCCTTTTCAACGCCCGCCAATAATATCTTACAATTTTTATATTATCATTTTATTTTAATCATCATTTTTTTAAAAATCAAAACAAAAATGTCATTTTTATTTCACTTTTATATAATCAATATTATAATTTTTTAATTGAACAGGCTTTATTATTATTATTTTCAAATATATATCCAAACAAATCATCTTGTAATAGCCCTTTTTAACCCTCACAGTTTAAATTAATTAAAATAAATTTTGATTACTTACCTGTGTTAGAGAGGCTTTACCCGCTTAAACCCGGATAAACCCTTTCACTCCCGGGGCCCATCTATGGTAATTTAAACCAACAACCCCTTATTGTATATAACTTATAACAAGATATTCATGTTTTATAATAGAAACACATCTGTAAATGATTATACGCATGATTGACAAGTGCCATTACATCATCATATGCATTGTACTTTGTACAAACTGAGGATGAATAAATAAAACTCTGTAATAGATTAAGAGTTGAGCAAAAGAGATAGAAGTCAAAAACGTCTAAATTCAAGATCGATGGAAGTCAAAAACAACATCTAAAGATAGATTGGAAGCTGTCAGGACGGCGCCAGTTTAGAATGTCACCAGACGATCCACACTCTTCACATCTGGTGAAATGCAAAACTCCCTTTCTCAGAAAAGGTATATAAAGCCCCCGTCTTAACCTATAAATACAGTCACTTTACAGTCAGTTCACCATCAGCGCGAGCCCGCGTCGGTTGTACCCCAGGTCTATCTCATCCATCATGTAGACCAGTAAGAAATCTTCAATCTCTCCATCTTTCGCTCCTAGCTCAACTTTTATATGTTCACGGAACTTTTTAGTGCAACTGTGTCTTCGTTTTTTGCGTGGACATTCCCAAGCTTTCCACTCTGCCTCGACCACGACTGCCTGTACTTTGTGAAAACTGTAAAAGGTATTCCAAGGTGCATAGAGGTATTGGAAAATTCCTTATCCTGACTGTTCCTCTCGGTCAACACACCATAGTTTAAGTCGACTGGAAACCTCATCACATTTCTAGTCGAAAGGATTCTACAAGAGGCTACCAGACCTAACCACATTACATATATATATATATATATAGTGTAGAAACTATATAACAAAATTATAACAGTGAATCTACTTTTAAAACTTAAGGAGCAAACTGATAATAATGATAACTTATATCAATTAGATTTGATTAGATTAGCAAGCTAAATCTAAATTAATTATAATAATAAATAGTTATTTAATTTTATAGTCCAGTTTTGTATTAAGATTATCTTCACTATTATGATCATTTAAATTCAAATTATAAAATTTGTAAAATGTTATTAATTTGAGATAGAGAGAGAAAAAAAAAATCCTTTACTTCTAATACATCATCAAGTTAATTATATATTTATAATTAATAACAATAAGAATTAACAACGTAACGTCTTTTGTATCGGCTTTTATTAAAAAAAAAAATATATATATATATATATAGATGGAAAAATTGCCGGGAGGAAATTGATCCTCAGAATCATAGGGCGCTTCTCCCGTCAAAATAAACGTCAAAAACTGACGCCAACTATGGACCGTCGCCGCAAACTAGCGGCCTCGGGTCGGTGACAAAGCCACAACACCAGCTTTGGCAAATTGAGAAACGTCCACCCAGAGACCATTGTTTCGGGCTAATGGCCCTCGTCAGTCTAGGGCGGACTTTATTCCATGAGATCCACGAGATTGTGAAGATTCCATTAGATCCCGTGTGGATCTCATGGAATAAAGTCCGCCCTAGACTGACGAGGGCCATTAGCCCGAAACCATGGTCTCTGGGTAGACGCTTCTCAATTTGCCAAAGCTGGTGTTGTGGCTTTGCCACCGACCAGAGACCGCTAGTTTGCGGCGACGGTCAATAGTTGGCGTCAGTTTTTGACGTTTATTTTGACGGGAGAAGCGCCCTATGCTTTTATATATATATATATAAATAATGAATTAATGGGGACATTTTTTAAATAAAATAAACGAATAAATATAAAGTATATACATAGTTATTTACAAATAATTAAGATATGAATTCTTTATAAATATCTGGAAAATCTATTTTTCTGTTTATACTCTGTTTATTCTCGGCAGAGACCCAACTTTCTAAAAACAATCTTCAATGCTTTTCTGTAATATTTTTGTATATAATTGATGCCCGTTTGAAATCTGGTACATGGCTATTGATTATTGAGTGGTCAACTAGGAGGGATAATGGCTTATAGTTTTTTAAGGCTGCTCTATGTTGATTGATACAATCCTTTAGTGATTTACCGGTTTCTCCAATATAAGTAGGTTGACATGTTTGGCAGGGAATTTTGTAAATTACATTGACTGTATTTTCTTGGTTTGATGTATTTTTTTTATCTGAGTGGCGTAATATTTGTCGTAGATTTTGTGAAGATTGATATGTTGTAATTATATTATATCTCTTTGAAATTCGTGCAATTCTCTCTGAGCCGTAGCTATATGGAATAGAACAATATCTTTTTGAGACTGATCATGCCTGATATTTGATGGTATAGTTCTATGTTTGTGAAAATGTTTTTCAATAAATTTTTTGGGATAATTATTATTTATCAATTCTTTGAAAATTCTATTTCTTTCTCCTGTTGCAGTATTCCTATTTGAGTGGTGTGTTTCTATTATTTTGGAAAGAGATTTCACTACGGCTATTTTATTATGTATGGGGCCAAAGTAGCTAAAATTCAAATAGTTTCCGGTGTAAGTGGGTTTTCTGTAGATGCACGTTTCGATGTTAAATTGTTTTCTTTCAAGCTGAATGTCTAAAAAGGTCAAAGAATTATTGATTTATATATCATAGATGAACTTCAAAAAGGTAAACCGACGTGTGAAAAGACTGGCAGTCGAGTCAAGAGACGAAGTGTTGAGGATCTTTCCCCGCGCGCGGGCAACAAGAAGCAGAGGCAGGGTTAGATGTTAGCACCGAGCGGATCGGAGACAGCCCACGGGACAGAGGTGGAGGCCAATTAAACCAATCTAGATGCCTAACACCGAGACAAGGAGAGAGAGCCAGAAGCGGCCTGCGTAGATGGACACACTGTATCGCACTCATTGAGCTGACACTGCTGAGTTGACCCCGGGCGCGGTCGCCTATAAAAAGCCCCGGAAGGGGTCCTTCCTGAGCGTGTCATTTTCTTTGGATTGCCTCGTAGCTGTCCCCAGATCACTCTTTTGCTGTTTTTATTTTGAGTTTTTATTTAATAATTTTGAGTTTGAATACAAATAAGATAATACAGGTTATATTAATAAAGATATAGCATATCATACAAAACATAATTCGAATTTTTTTTGGTCCCTTGGGCTTCGAATTATCAAGTTCGTCTGTATTAATATATGTTTTAAAAAATGGTAAAGTAAATTACTCATTTTTATCCATTTTTACATAATATATTACAAATAACTTGATGAAGGTTTCTGTTTCTTATGCAGGAATTGTTGAATGCTCTTGATTAGAAATTGAATCAATGATCAAAAATTATATTTATATATATATGTAGTATATTTTAAACTGTATAATAATGATACTTTCAGTATATTTCACATATCTTCAAATTAGTTAGAGCCAATACTTTATAAGACATACCTCCTATTAAAATTTACACTGCTCCTATTTGCTATCACCCCCATGTTTTGTATGATATACTGTATCTTTATTGATATAACCTGTGCCATCCTTATTTGAATAAAAACTCAAAATGATGACGTCAAAATAAAAACAGTCAAATAGCGGTAGGAGACAGCTACGATGACAAAGATTCAGAGGACATAACCAACACCCAGATGGGACCCACTTCCGGAGCTTTTCATAGGCGACCCCTCCCGGAGTCAACAGAACAGTTTTAGCTCGAAAGGTCAGTGGCAGTGTGTGCTACACTGTGTCCATCTGCAGACCGCTTCTGCTTCTCTCTGTCTCTCTCTCCATATCAGAGTGATAGGCATCCAAGTTTGTGTCATGGCCTTTACCTCTGTCCCGTGGGCTGTCTCCGATAACTCTCGGTGCTAACATCTAGCCCTGCCTCTGCTTCTTGTCGTCCGCGTGTGGGAAGAACATCAACACTCGCCTCACAAATCACTGTCAGTTAATTGATACATCGACAGGATCATTTGCAACAATATGACACATTTATATTATTAATATAATACCAATGGTCAAATAATAAAACCCTTTTATCATTACATATATATATATATATATTGTAACAAAGTATTTATTAATTATATTATTTTTATTAACAGAGTGGTCATTTTTATGTTTATATTTTGCTACTCTGTAAATTTCCCTTGTGGCTTATCTTTTGTTTACCATTTATAGTTTGTCCTTGCCTTAAATAAAATTGTTGCCTCCTCCTGAAGTTTTTGTCTTCCCTAATTTTCCACGTGGCAATATAAATAATGGCATATCCTGACCAGGAGCACATGTGCTTTACAGAAGGCAGAGCGCCATCTGGTGGAACAGAAATCAACTAATCATTGATTTAGCCTGTTCCCTGATATTTGGCCAACCCAATTTCTTGATAAACCAAAAAAAGCCATCCACGAACGCGTTTCGCGCTTTTGACGCTCGTCAGCGTAGAGTAGGCTGGATCACTGCGACCAAAAAAGATTTTTTGGTCCCAGTGGCTTCTTGGAAAACCAAGAAATGGGTATTTAAGGCCAAACTTGCGTAAATACGCTTAACACATGAAAAAATGAAAAAAAAAAAAGAAAAGATAAAAGATCAAGTGTTGAAATCAAAAATAAAATTGGCATATCCTGACCAGGAGCACGTGTGCTTTACAGATGGCAGAGCGCCATCTGGTGGAACAGAAATCAACTAAACATTGATTTAGCCTTTTCCCTGATATTTGGCCCCAACCCAATTTCTTGATAAATCAAGAAAAGCCATCCACGAACGCGTTTCGCGCTTTTGGCGCTCGTTAGCGTGGAGTAGGCTGGATCACTGCGACCAAAAAATATTTTTTGGTCCCAGTGGCTTCTTGAAAAACCAAGAAATGGGTATTTAAGGCTAAACTTGCGTAAATGCGCTTAACACATGAAAAAACGAAGAAAAAAAGATAAAAGATCAGGTGTTGAAATCAATATTAATAATGGTATATCCTGACCAGGAGCACATGTGCTTTACAGAAGGCAGAGCGCCATCTGGTGGAACAGAAATCACCTAATCATTGATTAAGCCTGGCCCCTGATATTTGGCCAACCCAATTTCTTGAAAAACCAATAAATGGGTATTTAAGGCCAAACTTGCGTGAATACGCTTAGTACATGAAAAAACGAAAGAAAAAATAAAAGATAAAAAGATCAGGTGTTGAAATTAATATTAATAATGGCATATCCTGACCAGGAGCACATGTGCTTTACAGAAGGCAGAGCGCCATCTGGTGGAGCAGAGATCAACTAATCATTGATTTAGCCTGTTCCTTGATATTTGGCCAACCCAATTTCTTGATAAATCAAAAATATATTTTTTGGTCGCAGTGGTTCAGCCTTACTCCACGCTGACGAGCGCCAAAAGCGCGAAACGCGTTCGTGGATGGCCTTTCTTGATTTATCAAGAAATTGGGTTAGCCAAATAACAGGGAACAGGCTAAATCAATGATTAGTTGATTTCTGTTCCACCAGATGGCGCTCTGCCTTCTGTAAAGCACATGTGCTCCTGGTCAGGATATGCCATTATTAATATTGATTTCAACACCTGATCTTTTTATCTTTTATTTTTTCTTTCGCTTTTTCATGTACTAAGCGTATTCACGCAAGTTTGGCCTTAAATACCCATTTATTGGTTTTTCAAGAAATTGGGTTGGCCAAATATCAGGGAACAGGCTTAATCAATGATTAAGTGATTTCTGTTCCACCAGATGGCGCTCTGCCTTCTGTAAAGCACATGTGCTCCTGGTCAGGATAGACCATTATTAATATTGATTTCAACACCTGATCTTTTTATCTTTTTTCTTCGTTTTTTCATGTGTTAAGCGTATTTACGCAAGATTAGCCTTAAATACCCATTTCTTGGTTTTTCAAGAAGCCACTGGGACCAAAAAATATTTTTTGTCGCAGTGATCCAGCCTACTCCACGCTAACGAGCGCCAAAAGCGCGAAACGCGTTCGTGGATGGCTTTTCTTGATTTATCAAGAAATTGGGTTGGGGCCAAATATCAGGGAAAAGGCTAAATCAATGTTTAGTTGATTTCTGTTCCACCAGATGGCGCTCTGCCTTCTGTAAAGCACACGTGCTCCTGGTCAGGATATGCCAATTTTATTTTGATTTCAACACTTGATCTTTTATCTTTTATTTTTTTTTTCATTTTTTCATGTGTTAAGCGTATTTACGCAAGTTTGGCCTTAAATACCCATTTCTTGGTTTTCCAAGAAGCCACTGGGACCAAAAAATATTTTTTCGTCGCAGTGATCCAGCCTACTCTACGCTGACGAGCGCCAAAAGCGCGAAACGCGCCCGTGGATGGCTTTTTTTGGTTTATCAAGAAATTGGGTTGGCCAAATATCAGGGAACGGGCTAAATCAATGATTAGTTGATTTCTGTTCCACCAGATGGCGCTCTGCCTTCTGTAAAGCACATGTGCTCCTGGTCAGGATATGCCATTATTAATTTTGATTTCAACATCTGATCTTTTTATCTTTTTTTTTTCTTTCGTTTTTTCATGTGCTAAGCGTATTTACGCAAGTTTGTCCTTAAAAACCCATTTATTGGTTTTTCAAGAAGCCACTGGGACCAAAAAAAAATTTTTGGTCGCAGTGATCCAGCCTACTCTACGCTGACGAGCGCCAAAAGCGCGAAACGCGTTCGTGGATGGCTTTTCTTGATTTATCAAGAAATTGGGTTGGCCAAATATCAGGAAACAGGCTAAATCAATGATTAATTGATTTCTGTTCAACCAGATGGCGCTCTGCCTTCTGTAAAGCACATGTGCTCCTGGTCAGGATATGCCATTTAATATTGATTATTATTAATATTGATTTCAACACCTGATCTTTTTATCTTTTTTTTTCTTTCGTTTTTTCATATATATATATATATATATATATATATATATATATATATATATATATATATATATATTGTAGCAATGTCCCATCAGTGTGAGAATGCGAATTTATGAGCTTTTCTAGATATAATAACCTTTTTTTACTTTTTATATTTTGAAAGGAATTCTCTAAAATTCTCTAAAACCTATCTAGCAATGTGTAAGAAACGGAAGGGAGGATCGGAATATCAGCGGACGAGATGACTAACCTGTAGTAGGGTGGTCGAGTTAGGTTAACGCCTACTGGAAGCTACTTGGCTAGAACACGGAACAATACTGCTGGGACACGTTGAAGGCCCAGAAATGAAATTTGTAGGTATATCATGATGTAGATACTACGTGTGAACTAAATTTCCACACAATTTTGCTACTCACGGACTGAAGTCCACGTTAGACAAGTAGCCGAGGTAAACTCAACTTTTGTTCGGTCCACATAGTTTCTCCATAACAAAAGATCCTGCTAGGTGTCTCCATAACTTCACCAACAATTCAGGTCCGAGGTATTTGGGGGTTCAGCCTTTTGAAGCGTAGATTCTCTCCATGTTCAGCAAGTCTAGGTTGATGTTAGATGTAGTTAGGTTTAGGCCGACACAGACGGTGAATGTTGCGGCTGTCAACAATTCCAAATGACATCAATAGGCTGCCTAGACTGAAGTCTGTAAGCCAGAATTGCGAGTGACAAGATACTTCCTCTTCCACTTCCAGCTCATAAAAACAGTTCCATAGCTCATGCGATTCTCCACGGATTAACGAAACTAGACGTGCCATTTTTTTTAATAAGAAATAATATATCATCATAAATATTTACTTTTGAAATAGATCAGAACATTATTTTCCTAAATCCTCTCCATTCACGTATATACAAATTCAGGGTCTCGGGACTAAATTTGCTTATTTTTCGCACCAAATACTTTGAGGAAAAGTGCAAAATTATTATTACTTTTTAATTAATGCTATTTATGCAATATATATATATATATATATGAAATGTAAATAATAAAGTTTATCTAATAAAATTTAAAATCTTAAATATAATTTAAATTAAGTTAATATTATAGAGTAAGTTAACATGGATTTATATATTGACAGAACTATATTTAAAACTTGTAATAATAGTAATATTTTATATGTAAATAGGGAATTCTATTTGATTAGCAAGCTAAATCTAAATTAAATATAGAAGATAAAAGTTGATAATTTTTTTGTGTTTAAGTTAGACGATTAAATAATTGTTTATATATGTATTATATTTATATCTTATTAAGGAGAGAAAAAGGTAATAAAAGTAATTATATTGGTTAAAATCAGGTTTATATTGATGTTTTTATTTTAAATAGGAAAAAATAATATTTGAAAATAAAAAGAAAATTTAACAAAAAAAATTAACAACAATCGTCTTTTATTATCGGCTTTTACACGTCATTTAGACATACTCTAATATATATATATTAATAAAGGAAGAGATTTATAATGATTATATATTTATTTTTTAGTAAAAGAGAGGAAAAGATAAAGAAAGAAACATACACTTTTATTTCAAACAAAATAGAAGAATTGAAAGGGTGTTAGTATTTTATAGTTAACTAGCCGAATGACCCGGGCAACGCCCGGGTTTTGCCCGATTAAATGTTTTTATACAAATCCTATTCGTTACAATTATAAATTGGCGCCGTGGATGTCACTCTTGTGAAACGTCCCGCTCCAAATTTGTGTCTTAGAAGCGATATTTTTATTGAGAGATGATCTGGCTTCATGTCTTCTGCTCGAATGATTTTTTTTTGTTAGAATTTTGTTCCTGAATACTAAAAATGAAATGGCTTCACCCGTGGTCTCTGCTCTTTGGAATTTTTCCCGGTATAATTTTGTATCTGATAATCAAATGATGATACAGCAATATTGTCATCATCATTTTCTGACTAAAAACAAAACAACTATTTTTGCCCAAAACCTGTCAATTTCAATTTTTCTTGGCTAAAAATGCGACAAATATCCCTTCCATATTTTTCTCTATGTCCTGTTAGAAACCCCTTTTTACATGTACACTAGGTCAGCTGATATTACCTTCCATCTTCACCGCTAGAGGCACTGCTTGCGAGCGAAAGGGCAAATTTATAACGCAATTTGCAAATAACTCGACGAATATTCGGGATAGAGACCTGAAATTTTCACTTATAAGTTTTTTCAGATTCTACTCTATATACTGTTAAAATTTCAGTCAGATTAGTAACGTATTGTGGACGTGTATAGCCGACATAGGAACAAACAAACATACATACTTACATACACTGACTTATATATATATAGGGATTAATAGAGTTTTTGTAATTTTTTAATATTATTTTTCTTATATATAATTTTTTAAAATTAAAAAGCCATATATTGGATCAAAATATCATTTATTTTACCAATATTTCATTTGGCTGAACGCCAACTTTTATCAAGGTGTTATAACATTTTAAAGTGTGTCAACAACAAACTCAGCGCCACATAACGTCACACAACGGCATTAAGTTTTTAAAAAAACTTTGTTATATTCAATGGGAGAAAACATTTGATATATTTGATGAGTTGAGTTACTGTTGACTCTTGTAGAATCTTGTCGACTAAAAATGTGATGAGGTATCCAGTCGACTTATAAACTATGGTATGAGTCCTTGTCAACTCTCGCTATACTGTGTTGACCGAGAGGAAGAGTCAGGATGTGGAGTTTTCCAGTACCTCTCTGCACCTTGGAAGACCTTTAAAAGTTCTCACAAAGTACAGGCAGTCGTGGTCGAGGCTGAGTGGAAAGCTTGGATGTCCATACACAAAAAAACGAAGACACAAGTTGCACTAAGAAAGTTCCGTGAACAGATAAAAGTTGAGCTAGGAGCGAAAGATGGAGATAGGAAAGTTCTCACTGGTCTACATGGTGGATGAGGTGGACATGGAAGTACAACCTACGAGGGCTCGCACAGAAGGTAAACTAACTGTATTTTTAGCTAGGACGGGGGCTTTATATACCGTTTCTGAGAAAGGGGGTTTTGCATGTCACCAGATATGGAGTGTGGGTCGTCTGGTGACATTCTACTGGCGCCGTCCTGACAGCTTCCAATCTATCTTTAGATGTTGCTTTGTGGCTTCCATCTATCTCGAATTTAGACGTGTTTGACTTCTATCTCTCTAGCTCAACTCTTAATCTATTACAGAGTTTTATTTATTATCCTCAGTTTGTACAAATTACATTACATATGATGATGTAATGACACATGTCAATCATGCATATAACCATTTACAGATGTGTTTTTACTATACAACATTAAAATATTGTTATAAATTATATACAATATGGGGTTGTTGGTTTAAATTACCATATATATATATATTTATATTATAGACAAAATAATTTTTGTAAAATATAGGTGTGAATATTTTGAAAATTAACAATAACACCTATTTTATATTTAAAAATTATTTGTACTATGTGTAAAAAGTTTTTCGTATAAAAATAAATAAAAATAACAAAATATATATAAAAGAAATGTTAAACTAAATTTTTTACTGAAAATACAAAGCGTAAAAAATGTTTGAAAAGTTGGTTAAAATAAAATATTAAAATAAATTTAAATGTAAAATTATGAAATTTGAAATAAAATATAAGTGAAAATGGGAAAATATTTTTTTTTAAAATGATATCACACAAATAAACATTGAAGACATTGAAATATCAATATAAAATATATATATGTGGTAATTTAAGAATCATAAACACCTGTGTAAATACTCACCATCTCTTCTTACACCCCCTACTCTAATATGGACTTTTAATCGTGGTACCCAATCCTACTTTAATCAATTTAACTTTGTATGTATCGTTTTTATGTGTTCAATTAAATAATAGGTACATCTAGAGAAAACGTAGAAACCAAAAGGGCTTATCCCGCAAACATGAGGTTAACCGCCTCGACGCCACGCTGCCAGACGTCCGGTGACGTAAGACTTGAGCATATAAAAATGGCTTGCCCCGCAGCGGGTCAGTCAGTTCAGCAGACGCAAGATAGCAAACAGCAGTAGCAGACAGATCGTTAGTAAGTCTTTGTGAACGGAGTGGATGGCCCGCCGGCCGCAACTTGGTCTCTGCGTTCCCTCTCGCTGATGCCTCGGATTCCCCTGTGAATCGTCTCTGTGTGCCTCACCACTCACCACCATCACGACTGCGCAATCATCATCTTTCCCCACGACTCAATACAACAGACCAGACTACCGAAATACCACAGCAAAAGAAGTAAGTTGACAGGATGAACAAGGACGAAAAAGAAGCCCAGGAGCAGGAGATCAGAGAGTTCCCCAACAACGACCACGGACCGACAACACTACCACCCCATCTTGGCACCATCATCCTTCAGTTGGCAACCATCCTAGAAAGACTGCAACCCCTTCATCCCTGAGACCTGGATCTACCCGCCTTTGATGGTATGTACAACGGTTCATGTTTCTTTAGAAACTTTAACTTACAAACTCAGAACTTAACCCCTCAACAAAAACTGCAAAAACTCCCCCAATACCTTGTTAAGCAGCCCCTCGATATATTTAGACAACTCCGACTTAATACTAAGCCGTATGAAGAAGCGCAGAGAACCCTAGAGGACTTATTCCCAGATAAGACCGACACAACCTACGCGAAACCTTTCGCTGCAAAATCCCAACATTACAACTCTCTTGAAGAGTACTTTAGGACCAAGGCAACGTTAGGGATACATTTGAACTTGCCAAGACCTGTCATCATAGAGGCCTTGACCGAAGGACTGCCCACTGGGGATCAGCGCCTTATTCGAGTTGTGCCACCCAAATCACTTTCCGAGTGGTATGAACTAACCTCAAGGGTACGAGGAAACTTCTCCCCACAACCACCACGTGGCCCAGACAACCCTCCACGGATGGAAGGACCCTACCATAATACCCCACGACCTCCACCACGGGCACAAAACTACGCAGCAATGCCACCTTCCCCCTGCAAGTTCTGCCAAGGACAACACTGGCACTCCCAGTGCCAGCAACGACCTGCTTCTAACGCCCAGCACGGCCAAACCTACCACGCCAGCCACAACCGCCAAAGCACCTTCAACCAAACCAACAATGGCCGCCAGACGACCCCGTCTACTGCGCCAGCCACCCCGACGACAAGCAACACTAGCCCCAAACAGGTAGAGGATTACCCTAATTTTCGTTAATAACCTTATTTTAAAAGTCCTCCTCAATCACAAACATTTCCTTCCTTTTCTAGCTGATACTGTCGCAACCGTAAATATTATACCATTAAATACCTTTAATTTCTTAAAAAAAAAATCTTAACACAAAAAAATAGAATTAATTAACGAGCACATTCAAATTAGTTCTATCTCACAAAGTATTACCACACTATTACCTCGTATTACCACCGCAGGCTATGTTTATCTTCCGCTAACCTTAGGCAAAATAACAGAAAAGATCAGAATTTATGTCATAGATGCTAAACTTCCATTTGGTATACTTTCAATAGATACGCTTTAAAAAAATTAAACTGCAAATTAATTTTCACGAATTCTTTATACGTACTTCAAAATAACTCACCCTTAGCTAAAAATTTGTATAATTTTACCTTTTTTTCCACGTGCATGTGCTTATTGGGAATGCCAGCGACATTTCAAGGCATCCCAAACATTTCTTCCCTCACGTTGCAACAAATTAGCACATGCACTAACCACAAATAATTATGCCTTTTCAGAAAAATGTCCATGCTATTTTTTATCTCCCACAACCCTTATTAACCTTAATTGCCAGCTAACTGATGCGCGAACTGAATTGTCTCACCCTAATTTTCCGACCCAATTTAATCTGCTATTGCATAACTATCAATACATATTTTCTGAAAACAAATTTGATGTCCCCACTTTAAACATTGCCCCCGTCAAAATTAACACTACTTCTGATAAAATAATTTTACTCCGGCCATACAGAGTTCCTTATTGCGACCTAAAGGAAATTCAAAATCAAGTCGCCGAAATGTTAAAACACAATATCATAGAAAATCCTACTCTCCGTTCGCAAGTCCTGTAACGTTAGTAACAAAGCGCGATAAAACAAAATGCTTCTGCATAGATTATAGAAAACTAAACGACATAATTCAGCCAGATATCCACCCCCTCCCCTTAATTGATTCCGTGCTGGATAAACTCTCGCGCGCCAAAATCTTTTCCTCCGCCAACATCGCCTCTGCATACTGGCAAGTAGAGATCGCACCAGAATCTAGACCACTTCTTGCTTTTGTTACACCTGATGGACAATATCAATGGACCCACCTTCCCTTTGGCCTGAAGAATTCACCACAAATTTACGAACGCGCAATAAGTCAGATCATACAAAAACATAATTTACAATACATAGAACATTATTTTGACGACTTTATTATATTCTCAGAATCCACAGAAAAACACATACAACACCTTACAAAATTTTTCGAAGTTTGCCAAGCAGAAAACATCCGACTAAATTATAAGAAGTATGAAATTTTCAAAACATCCATAGAGTTTCTCGGATACACCATATCCGCAGGCACATATACACCCCAGCTTAGAAACCTCGATACAATTAATGCCATAAAACCACCTTATAATCAAAAATCGCTATAATATTTCCTAGGTGCAGTTAACGTATATAATAAATTTATTCCAAATTATGCTCGTCTCCGAACACCCCTTAACAACTTACTTAAAAAGAACGTAAATTGGCACTGGAGCGATGCTTGTCAACAAGCTTTTGAAACCTTAAAAAAAGTCTCACTACACAACCCGTCTTACATTTGTTCCAAGAAGGTCTACTCTGCCAACTCTACTGCGACGCTTCAACACAAGGTATCGCTGGCATTTTAAAACAGGTCCACCCCAACAACCAAATACATCCCGTACAATATTATAGCCGAGCCTTACGCCCGCACGAACGAAATTACAATCTATCATATCTGAATTAGTGAAAGAATAGTACAAATGTAATATTGTACTGGGATAAGGTGCTTAAATTAAGGAAAAAGGCATCTCCTTATGGTGCAACTGAAATTTGCTAATGGCTTGCGCCATCTATCGGAATAAATATCAACTATTCTCGTTGATTTTTAATTATTCCAGAATTGGCCAAATACCCATTCTTGATTAATCAAGAAAAGCTAGCCACGGACGCGCTTCGGGCTGTTGGCCTTCATCAGCGTGGTGCAAGCTGTACCTCAACGACCAAAAAAAAAAAAAAATTGGTCATTAAGGCATCATGAAACGGGTAGTTAACGCGTCCGTGGTTAGCTTTTCTTGATTAATCAAGAATGGGTATTTGGCCAATTCTGGAATAATTAAAAATCAACGAGAATAGTTGATATTTATTCCTATAGATGGCGCAAGCCATTAGCAACTTTCAGTTGCACGATAAGGAGATGCCTTTTTCCTTAATTTAAGCACCTTGTTCCAGTTCAATATTACATTTGTACTATTCTTTCACATTGTTTAGCGTTCTCACGCAATTCTGGCCTTAACTACCCGTTTCATGCTTTTCAGGATGCCTTGATGACCAATTTTTTTTTCTGGTCGTTGAGGTACAGCTTGCACCACGCTGATGAGGGCCAACAGCCCGAAACGCGTCCGTGGTTAGCTTTTCTTGATTAATCAAGAATGGGTATTTGGCCAATTCTGGAATAATTAAAAATCAACGAGAATAGTTTATATATATATTTTTTATTTATCAATTGCAGAGTACACGCTATATCCACAATTCGGATATTTGCGCGTGAAATATATACATTTAAATGAAAGACACAAAAGAAAAGTAGTTAAAGAGATATATACATATTTACATATCAGTATGCAAATTGATTACATTAGTAGTCACTTATCTAGCTAAATACATTCTGCAAAATTTTTTGAATCTTTGGTATATGTCCTTAGTGGAGACCAGATGTTACAAATTTATGGGAAGTTGATTTAGTTCCCTAAGATCAGCGGTCAGCGGGCAGTCAGTTAATAAGTGTCTGGGGTTCTGTTCTTCGCCCCCACACGAGCATCCAGGTGATTCAGCTTTGCCAATTTTAAACAGGTATGAGTTGAAGTCGCCATGTCCAGTGAGGAGAGAATTGCACATTATAGAAGTTAGGTTTAATAAAATTAGGAATTTTTGGGCCACTTAAGAAACTTTTGAAATTTTCATTGGTCGCTTCGTAATATTCCTGCTGTTTCTGGTTTATAAAGTTAGAAATTATGATTATTTTTGCTGGGACAAATCGGTTGTAATCTATATTTATTTTTAATATATTTGATTCAATGAAGTGAGTGAGCTTTGGAGTTCTAGCAATGATATGTGTACAATTTGACGATGTTGTATTGTAGGCTTGTATACCATGTTTGAGAATTTTATACTGTAGCGAGTTTAATTTGTCTTTGGCTTTTTTTGGGATGAATTGGTACCATATCGTAGATCCGTATATTATTGTATTTCTAAATAGTGTTTTGTACAATACAATTCTCCTTTTTCTGTCAAGACCCCAGGCCTTCTTTGTTAATCCTAATAGATATCCACTTGCTCTGGTTGTTTTCGTGATAATATCATCAATGTGCGGCATAAAATCAAGTTTGTTCTTATTTCTGTGGTTTTTGACGGTTATTCCCAAAATTTTTACCCTATCTACCGGAATAATGGTATTGTTATTCAAAGTTATTGTAAACCTTTTATTATTGAACAAAGGCAATACCTTCGTTTTCTCCTTGGATATTCTTAATTTGCTGCTTTCACACCAATTTGTTATTTTTCTCATTATGCTTCCTATTGTATTTTCAAGTTCTATTAGGTTTTTATTCCAACATATCACCGTAATATCATCTGCGTATCCGATGATTTCACTATTCGGCTCAGTATACTTGCATAGTAAATCGTTCATGATTATATTCCATATTGTAGGGGTAATAGGTCCTCCCTGCGGGGGCATCCTTTGCTTAGTGTTTTTTGAACTTCAATTGATGTGTATCTGTATCTTATTTTCCTATTATCAAAATATGACTTGAAAAGTTTAACAATAGATGCATTTACATTATCTTCATCGATTCTTTTTAGCACCATTGGCCACCATGCATTATCAAATGCTCCACTGATGTCGATTGTTATAATGGCCGTAAATTCCTTAGCTTTGTGGTCTAAAGCTGTTTTGACAATGTCAGTTAGCGCTGTTATTGTTGATCGTGATTTTGTAAATCCGTGTTGACGATTACTGAACATCTTATTTTCTTCATAGTGTTTGATTATTTTATTGTTAATAATTTTTTCAAAGATTTTAGAAATGTTTGAGTTCAAACATAAGGGTCTGTAGCTCTTATACTCGCCGTAGTCAGCTTTACCTGGCTTTGGGATAACCAACACTTCTGCTTTCTTCCACTCATTTGGGAAGTAGCTCATATCCAAACACTTCTGAAACAGCTTGGTCAAGAGCGGAGCGATAAAGTGTTTAGTATGCAATATCATATTGTTAGATATATAGTCAGTTCCAGGAGATTTCCTTGGGTTTAATTTATCAATTATATCATTTATTTCCTTCATTGTGACTACTATATTTGCTATATTCAAAAGCTTTGGTTTATAGTTTCTTATTTCTTTATGTAAATTCGTGTCATCGTTGAGGCTGTCATCAGGAAAGAGACAGGCTAACAAGCCCTCGGTTCTCTGCAACTGCTCATGACATGTATTTGTTTCCAATATTTGTATTTGCTTATCAGGTGTTCCTTTAAATTTTTTGTATATTCTATATAAATTTCCAAAAGGATTGTTTGAATTGTTTTCTTCCAGAAAAGTTCTCCATGATATTCTTTTTGCTTTCTTAATTTCACGTATATATTTATTTCGTGTATTTTTGAACAATTCAGCAATATAACGTGGAGGATTAGGATTTCGGTAATATAAGTTTCTTATATAGTGAAGGTAATTTTTCATAATTTCCAGTTCTGCATTCCACCAGTTGATCGCTCTACCTCTCATAGAGTTGTTTTCCCTAATTCTTAATGTTGAGTAGGCAGATTCAATTAAGATATTTGTAATTTCTCTTATTGTTTGATCTATCATCTCTGGTGTAGAAGCATTTTCTATATAGTTTTTAATCTTCTCATGGTCAGTTCCATCCACGCTCTGAGTGTATTGACTCCAGTCAACTCCCCGCTCATTGAATTTCCAATTTGAATAAGAAGTGATTGTGGAGAATTGATCATCTATACAGACATCAAATGTTATTGCTTTGTGGTCAGATATTTGAGAGATTTGTTTAGAGCTCCAGTTTCTAATATTGCTAATTGCCCGTCTGTTTGTTAACGTTAAGTCGATTATGCTCGCGTTTCGGCATGTTGGAGTTTTGACATTATGTATCGTTAAGTTTAAATCGTCTATTTGTGGTGTTAGTTTATGACCATTGTAGTTTTTCTTCGAGTCAAACCATAGTGGATCTCTTGCGTTGAAGTCTCCACATATGACCACTGGTAAATCTTCGTACTCATTACTTAGTTGTCTTAAGAATATTGTATGTTCGTTTTTCATAGAGTTTGGTTGTATATATATGTTATAGATTAGAAATTTTTTGTGTGTTTGATTGTTGAAAAGAGGTGCAGTCGTGGAAAAATAAAAATAATTATTTACCTCTCAAGCAGATTTTTATTTTGAATCTCTTGAAGTAAAAATATACATATAAATTATTTATATCACAGGAATATAGAATTTATATAATGAATTCTATAATCGTGGATAAAAGATAGGTAGGGTTAAATATACATATTTACAACAATAATAATTAAAAGTGATATTTTTTTGAATATATGGTCAAAAATGCAGAACAGTCAATGAATGAAAAAATAAAATATATGTTTTTAAAAAAAATAAAATATTTGTATTTTAGATTATATGATATATATTTGGGATTATGACTTTTTTAGTTGAGGTATAAATCATAATTGTTTTTGCAAATGTGTTTGTATATTTTTCGATTAGTTTAGTCTGAAGAAAGGCATTATTTATAATGATTGCTGTATTGACATTTCGGCAGTTTTCCAGCTGAAACTTTTTCGCGGACCATGAGTATATTACTTCATCATTTATTGTGTATGGTTCCTGTATTAAAATTATATCAGCCTCCGTAAAGTCTTTGGAAGCACGGAGTTCATTAATACATGCAATGCTTTTTCTGGTGTTTTGTTGGACAATTTTGACTTTATTAATTTGTATGGTATCTAAGTACGTGCCCCGTTTGTTTACTGCTCCAAGCGTATCATTCATTTTTATATTGTGGTTCAGTAGTTGTGTAGGCAGTTTTTTGTATCGTATACTCAATTTGTTTAGCATATATCGGGCAGTCTTTGGAGTTTGGTTTATGATCTTGATTTCCATTTTTAAAGTATGGGTGTTTCGTGCAATTGCAACACTTAATGCTGCCAGAGCAAAGATGCTGACCTTCCTGGCCACATTTGACACATTTTTTCAAATTAGGGCAGTTGTTTGTACGATGCTTAGGGTTAAATTCAAAGCAATTTTGACATTGGCTAACCAGTATTTTATCTCTCACCTCACAGCGTTGTATGTCTGTGTAAACTTTACCAGTTTTCTTTAATATTTGGTATACTTGTGTAGAGACTCTCAACACGATGTCTTGTTCCTGCCTATTAGATTTGATCGGAAAAAGAACCTTTATATGATCTTGTAGGTTGTCAAGCTCCGGATTCATATTGCATAATATAGTTGGCAGATTGGTTATATCAGTTATTTTATTGACAGATTTGATAAGTATATTAGGATCTCTTAGTTTTGGTTTGTATACCTTGCTTATTTTGTTAATTTCGTCTGTATTTTTGAAACTTTCTAGAAGCTGGTCGATATCTTCCTCATTAGGAGATCTAATGATTGTACCATTTTTCGTATTTATTATGTTTGTTATTTTACTTTGTTACCTTCCTGCCGCAGAAGTTTCATTTTTTCGCTTACCAGTTGATGAATGCCTGATACGTTTAGATTGTTATTTGATGAAATAATCAAAGTTTTCTCTTCATTTATATATCCGTCTTTCTGTATTGATTTTCCTATTTTATTTTTAACCATATCTGCATAAGTATCCTTAGTTGTGCTTTTTGTAGCAAATTTACATAGTTCATTTTTTATTTCATCTAAATTAGTTTGCAGACATCCTTCAATTTTTGATACATTTTCATCAAGTTTAATTAGTTCACATACGCTATCTTTTATTTGTTTAATAGTTCCTTTTAAATAACCAATATCCTCTTTGCAAAGATTTTTCCTATTGCTATCATATTTGTCAGAAAAATACTTAAATATTTCATCCAAACGATTTAAAATTAATGAGTTCATATCTCATTCTAGCTAAGAATCTCCGCAATAGATAACGATCAAAAAGAAAAGTTGATATTTTCTTGCTAATAAGAACTAAAAAGAAAGAACAAAAGATCAGTAAAGTAATTATACTTAGCTGCACCACAGCTTGCACCACGCTGATGAGGGCCAACAGCCCGAAACGCGTCCGTGGTTAGCTTTTCTTGTTTAATCAAGAATGGGTATTTGGCCAATTCTGGAATAATTAAAAATCAACGAGAATAGTTGATATTTATTACGATAGATGGCGCAAGCCATTAGCAACTTTCAGTTGCACGATAAGGAGATGCCTTTTTCCTTAATTTAAGCACCTTATCCCAGTACAATATTACATTTGTACTATTCTTTCACATTGTTTAGTGTTCTCACGCAATTCTGGCCTTAACTACCCGTTTCATGATTTTTCAGGATACCTTAATGACCAATTTTTTTTTGGTCCGCCAACAGAAGGTGATCCTGCCTCGCATCTGCCTCTTCAAAGTGGATGAGGAGACTTCCAACTCCACCATTGAAGAGACGCTGCTGGAAACCCCTGCTGTCAGCCAACTCCCTGGGGACAAGGTGGTGCGCGTGGCGCACCGCTCCGCACCCAGAAACGGGACCTGCACCGCCTTCATCGAGGTGGACCTCAACACCTTCAGAGCTCTGGGCAACCGCGGAAGGATCGTGGTGGATGGAGTGATCCTCAACTTCGAGGAGTCCATCCGCGCACGAATCTGCTTCCGCTGTTGTGGCTTCGGCCACAACTCTGCCCAATGCACCAGAGATCCCAAGTGCTTCCACTGCGGTGAAGGCGGCCATGATGGCCGTTCCTGCCCCTCCGCTGCCGACCGGCGCACTTCCAAGTGCGCCAACTGCTGTGCCCAGGGCCTTGCAGACAAGCACGAGGCGAGAGCCTCAAGCTGCCCCACCTTGAAGCTTAGAGCCCTCAAATTCTAGGCTTCCAGGACCTCCTGCCTCCTCAACTGGCCTCCATCCTGGCTTCTCACCCATCAAGGCGCTGTTTCCCTAACCTCTCCAGCTTCTCCCCCCCCCCCCCCCCCCCCCCCCCCGCGATGACACCTCCACTGCCAGATCCTTGGATCCCTTCCCACCAGTTCGCGATCTGCAGCCATAGTAGGGCTAGAAGACCCATTTTTGTAGGCCAATTAGCCCGGATTCTCAACTAACCTGGTCGTTGAGGTACAGCTTGCACCACGCTGATGAGGGCCAACAGCCCGAAACGCGTCCGTGGTTAGCTTTTCTTGTTTAATCAAGAATGGGTATTTGGCCAATTCTGGAATAATTAAAAATCAACGAGAATAGTTGATATTTATTCCGATAGATGGCGCAAGTCATTAGCAACTTTCAGTTGCACAATAAGGAGATGCCTTTTCCTTAAATTAATATCTGAATTAGAATGCCAGGCCATAATTGAAAACGTAGAAAAATTCCGCATTTACCTAACAGGCACACAATTCACCATCTTCTCTGATCACCACGCTCTACAATGGCTAAAATCTATCAAAAATCTCACAGGACGTCTATTCAGATGGAGCTTAAGACTATCTGCGTATGACTTCGAAATTCGCTACATTAAAGGTACCCAACAATACGAAGCTGACCTTCTCTCACGCAATCCCTTCTGCGGATTCCTAGACGCCGACACCATTAAGATACACCAAAACAATACACCTACACATCCACACATCACACAAGACACAAACGGATTACACGCCCTCACACGCAAAGGAGTAACCAAAAATCTGATTCCAGAGAAACTTCGCAGCACCCTTCTAAACAAAGTACATTTAGAATACAACCACCCTGGTATATCTCAAATGAGTCGCCTTATCTCCGGCCAATACAATTGGAGTGGCATGTCAAGAGACATTAAAAATCATGTAAATTCTTGTACAACATGTCAGTTAACTAAACATCCAAAAGGACCCACGTATAGAGAGCTTGGACAAACCCCCTCTGCTACCAAACAATTCGACCTCCTCTCAATAGACACAGTAACAGGCTTCGCTAAATACGGCAATTCTAAAACCCACTTACATGTAATTGTTGACCATATGACCAGATACGCATGGACATTTCCTTCAAAATCTACCAGTACCTTAACCTACATACAAGCAATTAAAAAGGTGTTAGTACATGGCTCTCCAAAACGCTTACTTTCGGATCGAGCACCTTCGTTCACCTCAGAGAAGTTCCGAAGATTCCTAATAGCCCATGGCATACAACCCTTAAACACAACTAGTAATAACCCTCAAGCAAATGTTCACTTTATCGAGAGATTCAAATTTACGAGTTTCAAATTATCAAAATATATCTTTTTTTTTATAAGTTTATAGAGAATTGTTTTAACAAATGTTCGTTAGACAAACCTTTACTCGGGTAAAACCCGGGCGAAGCCGGGTACATCCGCTAGTATAATATATAAATAAATTGTTTACAATATTATACGTAAAATAATAACTTTATTTTTCAAAAGGGTTACAAGTTTTTCTCTAAAAAAGTGTAGCGAATGGTCAGTCTATTTATATATTTTTATTTACAACTTCAATAAATAACAACAGTAAAGTTAAAAGATATATACATTTTCTATCTTAACTCCTGTTCAGTATTGTGGCCCTTGCCGTTATGGTCCCCTGATGTCCTGCAGCTCTCTAGCAGTCTTTATATGGCCTCTTCTGGTGGTTCCTCGATAAGATGGTCCCCTGGCTTTGATTAATTCTTGTCTGTCAGGTCTCCAGTCATTTTCTCTAGGTCGTTCTCCTGGATCTCTTCTATGGTCGTCGTATCCCTGTGCTCCATATCCGGTGTTCCACCTTCCTCATCTTCACACGCCAGCTCCCTACATCGTTCCAACAATCGATCCATGGCTTCTATTTCTTTATTTTTCTGGAACTTATCGTGAGGTTCATTTTTCTTTTCTGTTGAGATAATTTCCATAGTATTTTTTAAGACCAAGGATTGAATATATGCGAAGTCCCTTTTTTATGTTTATTTCCTTCCTATATTGTTTGTTATATTTCGTTACTATTCCATCCCATGTTAAGACTATCAGCACTAGATTTATGGGCATTTTTTCGGTTTGGGCCATTTCCCTCGCCAGTAGCTGGTATTTTCTTTTCTTTGTTAGTTCCGTAGTTTGGATATTGTCTTGGGAAGTAATGCCTATCTCTATGATTGTTATGTCTTTTTTCATTTATCATATACTATTATATCAGGTTTGTTAGCTCTGATATTGATATCGCTTATCGTTTGCAGGTCCGTTATTATTTTGGCGTATGAATTTTCAATTTTAGTTGTTATTTTATGGAGCTTTATTCTGTTGTTTTCAGTGAAATTATACTTTCTTGACAGATTGAAGTGGACGCATCTCACCACTTCATTATGCTTTTCAGTGTAATCGTAAGGAAGCAATCTTCTACAGTTTGTAGCAAGGTGGTTCACCGTCCTCTATACTTTTTCACAGTGAGGGCATTTCAGGTTTTTATCCTTCGGGAACACGCTTCTATCTTGGATGAACATATAAAAACCTTCATTTTGCGGAGTGTTGTTTCCCGTTTTGAGCCACTGTGAGGATTTTATCATGTCCAATAGCGGTTGGTCTTCATTTTTGAAGAATGTTCGGTTTATTTTTTTCTGGCCAATGATTCCTCTTAGATTTGCGATCTGTTTTTATTTTAGAGTCTTCATTGTGATGTCTTGGTTTTCCAGTTTATATTTGTTTTCAATAATTAATTGGATGTGTGCGAGCATTGTATGTTCGCACGTCTTTATAGCTTTATTTCTTTTTATGGCCTCTCGACCGAATATATATCTGTAGAGGCCCAGAAGAATTCATTCGTTTTGTTGGACCAAGTTCACCAACCCTCTTCCCATTGGAGATACAATCTTTCTTTATTTGCTGGCTTAAGGTGAATTTTATACTTGTTCAGCGTTGATCTCACCTTTTGGTCCATAATTTCTAGTTCTCGCTCACTAAGCTCCACGATTCCAACGTAGTAGTTTATGAGCGAGGGCGAATACTCGTTGAAGGCAGCAAAGAGGTATTTAGCGTTCAGCTTGGTTTCCGCTAGAGATTCCATTCTGGCTACTATTTCTCTTTTTATTCTCTCTTTGTTTTCTGGAACGACTGCGCTGGTGTTATCCTCTAGAACACTTAAATATTTATAAGTTTCTTTTTTTGCCAGTGTCCCAAATTCCTGAATTTCTGTGGAGTTTGTCGCTATTTTTGCCGGGTTGATTTTGAAGCCTATTTTATTTAAAAGCTGAGTTGTCTTGTTCGCTAAGAGCTCAAAATCCTTGTCGCTATGGGCAAATACTTTTATGTCGCCTATAAACAACAAATAGTTTATATCGAATTTTTCCTCTCCCACTCTCATTTCCACTTGGGGACTAATTTCTTTATTGAGCTCCCTTGTTATCGGCTCGAGGCACATGACGAAGAATAGTGGTGATAGCCCATCTCCTTGCAGTATTCCTCTTTCTATTTTAACTGTTTTTCTGGCACTGCTTGCCATAGTACAACTGTGCTTGCCATTTGTCTAGGGCAAATTTTGCGAATTGTTGAATTTCTTTTGGAACTCTTGATATTTACAATATCTTAAGCAAGTATTTGTGGTCGATGCTGTCAAAAGCTTTCGATATGCCGATCCACGTGATTTTCAGTTTATTTGCGTTTTCTTTACATATAGCCTTGTCTAAAAAGACCTGTTCCTTGGCGCCTTGAGTTCGCTGCATCGTTCCTATCTGATTGATAGACAGATATCGTTCCTTATCTATGTATTTGTTTAGATTTCTAGATAATATCCGCGTGATTAATTTATACAGGTTGCTCATGCAACTTATGGGGCGGTAGTCGCTGGGGGTATTCTCTCCTCCATTAGGAAACAAGAAGGTTTTTGCAGTAAACATCCAGTCTGGAATTGTTTCTGGATTCCTTATATTTATTTATTTCGTCTCAATTTACAGGTGTTACATTCGAGAATAGCTCGCGAGTCACCTTGTCCTGGCTATTTACACATGGCGAGTTGGTGGAGTAGAGGTGGTCCCCCCCGGACCTTGCAGGAGGGCAGCTGTTGGGAGATGAGCTCTTAACTAAGCGTCAGGGCCGGGTCGTCGGATTCGGGAATATATTGATATCTCCTTTATTTTGTGGAATATCTTGTATGGTTGAATTATTTGAATTTTACATTTGAAGGTATAATTTCTTAACGGAAGTTTGGTACATATCTTCTAGATCGGGTTGGTTCAAGTCCTCCTTCAGTATCTTGTTTGATAGGTTGAATGGAGCTCCTATACTTGTCCGAAGGCAGATTCTCATGAATGCGTTTATCCTATTTTTGTCTGTGGTTAACATATTTGCACCAAACTGGGAGTGCGTATGTTACTATCGGGAGGATACAACTTCTGTATAGAGTAAAATTTTATTTTGTAGACAATTTGCTTCTATGGTTGAACAGGCTTGATAATGTTATTTTTGCTTTCTTTATGATACTTTTGACATGCATGTTGAATTTCAACTTGGAGTCTAAGGTAACTCCAAGATATTTAGCGCTGTCAGTCCAGTTAATAGGGCTCTGGTTTACCTTTAGGATGGATTGTGGCTTGAATTTTTTTATTGTCTAGTGGAGGAAAAATTATTGCCTGAGACTTTTTTGGGTTGATGTCTAATTTCCAATCATTCTTCACATCCCTAACTAGGCACTTGATTATTTCTATTCGCTGCTCAATGAATCGAACAAGATCCAGGTGAAGAGCTTCTAGGGAGGGCTGGCCGAGGGATTGCAGGATTTGGTAGTGGCGGGAGATGACCATGTTGTCTTCTTCAACAAGAGCCGCGATGTCAACCGAGGGTTGAGAGGGCTTGTTGGCTTTCTTCTTCTTCTTATTGCAGGAATCCATGGCGGGAGAGCTTCAATTCTAGCCGGATTCCTTATAGCTTGAACAACCGCTTTATATAGATCTTCGTGCAGCGGGGTCAATTTTTTAATAAAGAAATTATAAATTTTATCTATACCGCCTCTTTTCCAATTTGGCAAATTTTTCAATGCTTCCTCGATTTCTTCTTTTGTTATTTCTATTTGCTCGATAGGGTTTTTTGTTTTCTCTATATTCTGAATGAGGTATTCCGGAATGTCGAGGTCTTGATTCTTTGTTCAAGTTTTGTACGAACAATTTGTTAAATCTTCTTCATTAATGGGGCCTTCGTTTGCTTTTTGTGGCTTTAATTTTCTGTAAAATGCTCCCCTATTCAGTTCAAACATATAGTTTGTCTTATTAAATTCACTTATTTTTTTCTGATACCTCTATTCTTTTGTGTATTACTTTTATTTCTTGGTTTACATTTTCGTGAACTATTTTTAAATCTGATATTTTCCTTGGGTCGCTTCTATATTTCTTGGCTACTTGTTTTACCATGTGGTTTTCTTTGCTGTTCTTTTTTCCAGATTCTATTCGCTTTTCAATTATTTTCATAATATTTTCTTTCTCTTGGATTGATTTGTTTAATGGATATTTCCAGTCCCCCGCTCTTTGCGGCTTTTTGGTTAACTGTTCATATGCCATTTGCGCTGCATAAATAATTTTGCTGATTTTTTCCAAGTTTATTGATTCCCTATTAGATTTTCCTCAATATAATTGTTAATTTCCTCTAGAATATGTTTTTTATATTTTACATATGGGATTTTGAACGTCGATGTCCACTCATTAACTGGTTTGTTCGAGCATTCTTCTGTCGCTTTCCCCATTGCCCTTGTTACTCCCAGCCGCAATTCTATGTTTACTGGGTTATCGCCCTTGCTGTTTGTCTCTTCATTTGTTTCTTTTTCCTTATCTGATTGGCTTACTAGTTCTGATGGATCCCTAGATTCCCTCTCGTTTGTTCTCTCAGCTTCTTCTTGGCCTATTTGGTTATTGGTGATTTCCCTATCACAAGTTCTACTGTCACTGGTTTGCTCGCCGTTGTCTAGAACATTCGAGGTAATTTCTCTTTCGTCTTCTTCCTGACTTTGGCTTACAACAGGTGCAGATCTGTTTGATGTCCCTCTGTATTTTCATTGACAATATCTGTGTATCTTTTGTCCTTGATAAGTTTGTAAACCTTTATTCTTAGAGTACCAAGATTTATTGCGCATCCAAATCGGCTTTTTCGGTACCCTTCTTGGATTTTAGGCCAAGAATTTCTACCTGCCCTTCTCTTTCTATCGGCCTATTTATAAAATGATTGGATAAGAAAGATATTCTCACTTATCTCTATATCTTCATCTGACTGGCTGGAGTGACCATTCTGCCTCCAAGTTAATGTATGATTCAAGTTGATACATAAAATAATAATATTAATAATAATATAATTATATTATTTTAGTAATAAAAAGGAAACTCCGAGCTTTTATGAACCCACGTCTTTTTATTTAATACCTTGATTCATTTGCCTAATGCAACAACTGAGATTAGAAAATATGCTCGCATTGCTTTCTAAACGCTGATTGGCTTCTTCTGGTCTTATAATAGGGGAAACCAATCAGTGAGGAAAAAATCGTTCACCGTATATACAGGGTGATCCAAAAGTCTTGCACAAATTTAAAAATTAATAACTCCGGGAATATTTTCGATAGAGCAATGCGGTAAACACTATTGTTTTGAGGATGCAATGAGATTTTTTGGGCAAATAATGAAAAATTCGAAATTGATTTTAGTCAAATATTTTTTCGCTAGATGGCGCTCTACCAGAATCAGTGATTAAGCGGCCAAATTGTTTGATAAATTTGAAAATATAACTGATCGAGACGTATTTTTATTTTTTGAATACTTATAAAGAACTCTAATAATATCAAATGATTAATTAATGAAACACCATTTCGCCAAAAGTAGAAGAATTGGATGACGATTTTTAAATTCAATTCGAGATATGTAAAATAGGTAAATGCAAATTAAAACATGTAGCAAAAATGATATTTTAGATGCGGTTTGCTGGAATCCTCTCAGCGATTTAAATTTCGAAGATAATAAATTTCTAATTTTTTAATTCAACTATATCTTTGTGTCGATTATATTTATTTTAATTCATTTGAAAAATATTTATCAATCCCTGATAATTTGTTTTACTCTGGAATGCCGTCACTACAGGATAAATCACTCTTGGTGAAATTTTTATTCCAATTCAGAATCTGCCACTGAAGTTTTACGAGCGTTACGTACCTTTAAAGGTATTCAAAGCGGTAAAGGGCCCATGAGTTTCTACTCTCTAAGGCGAATGATAAAAATTTTTTAGAAGACTGGATCTCTGGAAGCAAAACCTCGGAGCGAAAGGCCATCGATATGCAAGTTAGTGGCTGTTACGGTTTCGCAGAATGTTGAAGCTATTGAGACGTTATCTACGAATGAAGAAGTAAGTTCTCGACAAGTTTCTAGACAAACGGGGATTTCGTATGGAACAGTTTGGAAAGTACTAAGAATTTTTCTTGAAAAATACCCGTACAAAATTCAAAGATTTCACGAGCTAAAAAGTCAGAGATTTTGAGAAGCGTCAAGAATTCGCTGCATGAGTTTTCCGACAAATTGATATTGATGAAAACTGGCTGTCGAATGTTCTGTGGAAAGATGAAGCTGACTTTTCTCTAAACGGAGAAGTTAACACTCAAAACAGCCGCATTTGGGCAACAGAAAACCCTATGAATTTTACAGAAATGCCACTTCATTAGCCCAGGGTTACAATTTAGTGTAGGTTCACTTCTTCTTTTATTATTGGGCCAATTTTTCTTTGTATAATTCAATGGAAGAACTTTTAAAACCGTTTCTGTAACTGGTGAACGTTAATATCGACTCTTGAGATAAAATGTTATACTCATAATGCAGGACAGACAAGCACTAAGCGAAATAACATTCATCTCCCGCGGTGCCAATCAATTGCTGAATGAAACGTTCGGTGAAGATCGTGTGATAAGTCGTCACTTTATACACCAGTGGCCTCTAAGATCACCAGACTTGACGACTTGGCTATGGGGGTACATTAAGTCGTGTGTTTATCGATGCCGGCCTACCACATTGGCCATGTTGAAGGCTTCTACCAGAGAGCACATTTAATCAATTTCAACAGATATGTTATTTAATGTTGTCCAATCTGTCATCTATCGTCTGCGGGCGGTGTTTTAGAATGAAGGGCGCCACATTGAGCAAGGATTGTGACCTAATACAAGAGAGAAGGCAGTTACCTCATGTGTTATATAAGCTGTCATGTATTATATTATCTACCAATATTTTGCAGCTCTTTGTGTTGGGCTATGGAGACAATAAATGCTGTCCTCACATCTTGACTTTTTTTGTGAACAGTAATTTTTTTGTTTGTGATTTGCTCACATCTTATATTATGTCGTGCAGACCAAAGTATTATAACTTCTCGAATAACACTGGTACGCACAATTTTACCCCTTATGTTTAGTTTATCGCTTTTCGCTCATTGAAAGAAATAGCATAAGGAATATTCTCCCTACACCCCTAACATTAGATATTTTGCGAAAAAAATACAAAATGATTTTACTGCCATGTTATTCAACGCAAAAGGTCGATCTAAAAAAGATTTTTATGGAGGGGACATATTTTTAAAATTATGTACATCATAATAAGCAATAATAACATTTGACAATCCCATTGGATATTTGGAATAAAGAACGGCAAATAGATTTTGTCTTCCCCCTCTTTATTTCATTTTCTGGAGCATGAAACATTTCCAGTTAAATAGTCAAGTGTCGCCAATTTTTCAAGAAACTATACATTCTGGAACCATCCAGACCATCCCCTTTACACCCAGTCCTGCCGCGTCTTCTCCCGCGGAAAGATGTCCAGTTCTTCCCCAGAACACTCCAGCCACCAAGCCTTCTGCTCCGGGGCCGAGCACCAGCGCGTTGCCATCTCTACTAGCGCCTTCCTCGACCACCACTTCACCAACAGCGGACCCTGCCAAAGATCAGGCCAAGGCAGCACTAACAATGGAAGCTTCCATCCCCACACCACAAAAGACACAGCCTCCTCAGACCACTTCACAGAAGGTTGAGGATCTATTTAAGGTACTAGACACCAACTCCTTCCTGGAACCCCTATATAGTGATTTTTATAGGTGCGAAATCTCTCGCCCGAGCAGAGCTCTGCTCTGAAGAAATTCCTTCACATGGCAATCGCCTAGGTCGGGGACAAGGACTCTGACATAGGAAAGAGGCTATCCGACTTCAGGGCAGAATGCGACATTGAACGAGAAGACACCCAGTGGGATTTGTCTGATACAAATAATTTGTATTTAATTTGTTTATATACATTTTTTTCTATATAATCCTAACCATATATAATCTTATATGTGCGATTAATAAAAGTATATTCAATCTCAATCTCTCTCTCTCTCGGCCGTGCGGCTGCGCGGCTCGTGTGCTCCCGTTTTCTTATGATGGAGAGCCGTGTGCTTCCAATATTTAATCCCTTCCAGGTATTGGAGGATAGCCCTGCCACTGGGGCAGAAGATAGTATGATTGTCGATGGGAATAATTGCTCGGTTATCGAGTTATCAGGAAATAATAAATTCCCAATGGAAAGGTCAAATTTACAAGAGAAACAATCGACGCAGAAGAATGCAAATTTTATTGGGTCTAAAAACAAAATAAAAAATGTTTTTTTTTCTTGTCCCAGGTCTGGACTTCAAGTCTAGACCTATCCTGAAGGTCATGCCTCTTTATCGTCTCGATGGCCATAGCTGGGTCGATGTAAATGTCTGTTCGGCAATGCCCGATGCATTGCATGATGTGTTCTGGGCTCGCTGGAGAATCCTGACATTTGGTGCATTTCGGAAAAGTTTTGGATCCACCTGTGAAAATCATTGGGCGTAGATGGCCTGTTCTAAGACGGAAAAGCATGGTGAAGTCAGATCTGTTAAGTTGTGAGTTGGTTTTCAGGAGGGGAGTTTTTCCATCGAATCAGCGGTGTTTGATGTTATTTTGCCAATCTTGATTATATTTGATTTTCAGTCTGTTAGAGTGATCATTTGCTGTTGAAAGGGTTGAGGATATTTTTGGGTTATTTTCTTTAGATGCTCCTGCTTTAGCCAGTGAGTCAGCTCTTTCATTGCCAGGTACTCCCACATGTGATGGGATCCATTGGAAGGTTATGGAGCTTCCAGGATTGAGGTCATTCATAGCTTTTCCTATGGCTGGTTTGGAGTCAATGTATATGCAAGCCTTGATTGGATTTTCTTTAGCGTTGGATATTTCAATGGATCTTGTATTTTCTTTTTCTATTGTATAGACTCCACTACCAGAAGAACCATCATCCAGAAGGGAGCCATCTGTATAGATAAGAATATTTTAGTTGCCATTATTTTCAATAGTTTCTAATGCTAAACTTTTAAGGAAAATGAGATTTTCATATTTTTTGGAGCAATTTGTTATTAAGTCAGTGTTAAATATTATTTTGGCCTTTGTTTGTGAGGAGCAAAATGGGTTCGATTGGTTTTGTTTCTATTGATGTCAGTAATTCTGCTTGTAGTGCTATATGAATTGGTGATTGACGTTTCAGCCTATGGGTGTTCTGTCAGTTTCTGATATATTTGCCGGTTTTATGGTCATAGGCGCATTTATTCTCTTGTGGATGAAGTTTGCGAGATTTAATCTCCGTCTGTATGAAAGGGGCAAAATATTTGATTCAAATTCAGATATTTATTTGAGACAGGTGTTTCTTAGTCCACAGGTGATTCGTGATGCACTGTTTTGAATTCTATATATTTTTTGAAGATTTGGTTTGCTAGCTGATGTCCAAACAGGCTGGGCCTATTCCAGAATTGGTCTGATAAATGCAAGATATGTGGTGCGGAGAGTTGTGGCATCGGCTCCCCAGTCCAAACCAGAGATTATTTTGAGAATATTTAGGCGATATTTTGCTTTGTTCACTATGTTGTTAATATGAGTGGTGTATGATAGTGAGGTGATAGAGAAAATGTAAACTGGTAGACCAAGTCGATTTTTCTGAAAAGAATCGACTTTTCAAGGTTGAAAAATGGCTAAATCCTCGAAAAGGAAAAATCAAGGATCTCCAATTCAACCGTCAAAAGTTGCGAGGGCTGGGCCCCTCGCAGCCAGGCCACCTCAACAACTGACTAGGACTAAAATAGTTCCTGCAGCGGTTTTTAAAAACAGCAGACAGCAGCAAGATCTCGCCAAGGCTTGGTCGGCAGCTGCGACATTCGATCAGTGCTGCCTCGTCGAGTGGAGCGCGGACTTCCATCCAGTCCAAAACATGATGGCGCTGGAACAGTTGCTGGGAAAGTCATCAGTGTACCAGCTGATGAAGATGTCCAGCCTTGGTCAGAGTTGGTTTTCAGGAGGGGATTTTTCCATCGAATCAGCGGTGTTTGATGTTATTTTGCCAATCTTGATTAAATTTGATTTTCAGTCTGTTAAAGTGATCATTTGCTGTTGAAAGGGTTGAGGATATTTTTGGGTTATTTTCTTTAGATGTTCCTGCTTTAGCCAGTGAGTCAGCTCTTTCATTGCCAGGTACTCCCACATGTGATGGGATCCATTGGAAGGTTATGGAGCTTTCAGGATTGAGGTCATTCATAGCTTTTCCTATGGCTGGTTTGGAGTCAATGTATATGCAAGCCTTGATTGTATTTTCTTTATGGATATTTAGTAGTGGTTCGTGCACTGCAGTAAGTTCTACTCTGAATACTGAGAGTCCTTTGGCGTTGGATATTTCAATGGATCTTGTATTTTCTTTTTCTATTGTATAGACTCCACTACCAGAAGAACCATCATCCAGAAGGGAGCCATCTGTATAGATAAGAATATTTTAGTTGCCATTATTTTCAATAGTTTCTAATGCTAAACTTTTAAGGAAAATGGGATTTTCATATTTTTTGGAGCAATTTGTTATTAAGTCAGTGTTAAATATTATTTTGGCCTCTGTTTGTGAGGAGCAAAATGGGTTCGATTGGTTTTGTTTCTATTGATGTTAGTAATTCTTCTTGTAGTGCTATATGAATTGGTGAAGGACGTTTCAGCCTATGGGTGTTCTGCCAGTTTCTGATATATTTGCCGGTTTTATGGTCATAGGCGCATTTATTCTCTTGTGGATGAAGTTTGCGAGATTTAATCTCCGTCTGTATGAAAGGGGCAAAATATTTGATTCAAATTCAGATATTTCTTTGAGACAGGTGTTTCTTAGTCCACAGATGATTCGTGATGCACTGTTTTGAATTCTATATATTTTTTGAAGATTTGGTTTGCTAGCTGATGTCCAAACAGGCTGGGCATATTCCAGAATTGGTCTGATAAATGCAAGATATGTGGTGCGGAGAGTTGTGGCATCGGCTCCCCAGTCCAAACCAGAGATTATTTTGAGAATATTTAGGCGATATTTTGCTTTGTTCACTATGTTGTTAATATGAGTGGTGTATGATAGTGAGGTGATAGAGAAAATGCAAACTGGTAGACCAAGTCGATTTTTCTGAAAAGAATCGACTTTTCAAGGTTGAAAAATGGCTAAATCCTCGAAAAGGAAAAATCAAGGATCTCCAATTCAACCGTCAAAAGTTGCGAGGGCTGGGCCCCTCGCAGCCAGGCCACCTCAACAACTGACTAGGACTAAAATAGTTCCTGCAGCGGTTTTTAAAAACAGCAGACAGCAGCAAGATCTCGCCAAGGCTTGGTCGGCAGCTGCGACATTCGATCAGTGCTGCCTCGTCGAGTGGAGCGCGGACTTCCAACCAGTCCAAAACATGATGGCGCTGGAACAGTTGCTGGGAAAATCATCAGTGTACCAGCTGATGAAGATGTCCAGCCTTGGTCAGAGTTGGTTTTCAGGAGGGGGGTTTTTCCATCGAATCAGCGGTGTTTGATATTATTTTGCCAATCTTGATTAAATTTGATTTTCAGTCTGTTAGAGTGATCATTTGCTGTTGAAAGGGTTGAGAATATTTTTGGGTTATTTTCTTTAGATGTTCCTGCTTTAGCCAGTGAGTCAGCTCTTTCATTGCCAGGTACTCCCACATGTGATGGGATCCATTGGAAGGTTATGGAGCTTTCAGGATTGAGGTCATTCATAGCTTTTCCTCTGGCTGGTTTGGAGTCAATGTATATGCAAGCCTTGATTGTATTTTCTTTATGGATATTTAGTAGTGGTTCGTGCACTGCAGTAAGTTCTACTCTGAATACTGAGAGTCCTTTGGCGTTGGATATTTCAATGGATCTTGTATTTTCTTTTTCTATTGTATAGACTCCACTACCAGAAGAACCATCATCCAGAAGGGAGCCATCTGTATAGATAAGAATATTTTAGTTGCCATTATTTTCAATAGTTTCTAATGCTAAACTTTTAAGGAAAATGGGATTTTCATATTTTTTGGAGCAATTTGTTATTAAGTCAGTGTTAAATATTATTTTGGCCTCTGTGTGTGAGGAGCAAAATGGGTTCGATTGGTTTTGTTTCTATTGATGTTAGTAATTCTTCTTGTAGTGCTATATGAATTGGTGATTGACGTTTCAGCCTATGGGTGTTCTGCCAGTTTCTGATATATTTGCCGGTTTTATGGTCATAGGCGCATTTATTCTCTTGTGGATGAAGTTTGCGAGATTTAATCTCCGTCTGTATGAAAGGGGCAAAATATTTTATTCAGATTCAGATATTTCTTTGAGACAGGTGTTCCTTAGTCCACAGATGATTCGTGATGCACTGTTTTGAATTCTATATATTTTTGAAGATTTGGTTTGCTAGCTGATGTCCAAACAGGCTGGGCATATGAGGAGAGTTGTGGCATCGGCTCCCCAGTCCAAACCAGAGATTATTTTGAGAATATTTAGGCGATATTTTGCTTTGTTCACTATGTTGTTAATATGAGTGGTGTATGATAGTGAGGTGATAGAGAAAATGTAAACTGGTAGACCAAGTCGATTTTTCTGAAAAGAATCGACTTTTCAAGGTTGAAAAATGGCTAAATCCTCGAAAAGGAAAAATCAAGGATCTCCAATTCAACCGTCAAAAGTTGCGAGGGCTGGACCCCTCGCAGCCAGGCCACCTCAACAACTGACTAGGACTAAAATAGTTCCTGCAGCGGTTTTTAAAAACAGCAGACAGCAGCAAGATCTCGCCAAGGCTAGGTCGGCAGCTGCGACATTCGATCAGTGCTGCCTCGTCGAGTGGAGCGCGGACTTCCATCCAGTCCAAAACATGATGGCGCTGGAACAGTTGCTGGGAAAGTCATCAGTGTACCAGCTGATGAAGATGTCCAGCCAGGTATTGGTCGGGCTGGCCAGAGTCGACATGGCGGAGCGCATGGTTGAAGAGGGCCTCACCATCGGAACCACTCTCCTGAAAGCCTTCCCATATAGGCAAAGACAAGAAAAGATAGTTGTGGGAATCTCCCACTTGCTATCAGGGACGAAGACGTCATCGCGTCACTGCGGCCCTACTGCAGGGTTGTCTCTCTGACCCATGTGGCGATTGGTGGCTTCACTTGGACCACCGGCAACAGGGAGGCCTTCATCCTTCTAAATGAAGGAATGAAACTCTACCAGCTCCCTACCAAGCTGGAAATTGTCTCAAAAGACGAATCAACGTCTGCCTACAAGACCTAGAGCGTTAGGTGTAGTAAATGCCACCGGCAAGGACATCGGCGCGCCACATGCCCCTTGGGGATCAGCAGGGAACGTCATCAGGACACCCGGCAGGGCTCGGTGTCGAGGCTTCCCTCCTCCAAGCCCATCCCCTTCAACAAATCCGCCCCTCTACCCCACCTGCAGAACTGTCTGCACCCTTCAAGCAGGTACCCTCAACACCCTCCAGCCCTGCCTGCCTTCGTCCGTGGCGAACTTCCCTGTCCGTCCCTACGAGACTCCAGCCCCCGAGCTTCCTGTTCCAGCGCCGAGCACCAGCTAGTTGCCGTCACGACCAGAGCCCTTCTTGATTAATACTGAGCCAACTGCGGCTCCTGCAAAGGAGAACCAAACCATGAATGTACCATCCATCCAGTCTACTACCCCCATGCCCAAATTATATCTAACTCTCGGACCCTTCAGGAGTGGGATCAGGTTGAAGATATTTTCATACAGCTAAACGCTGATTCTGTTCTGGCCCCTCTCTATGAAGAGGTTGATGAAGATAAAATAATGGCCGCGGTTCTATACCGCTCTGACAGAAAAGCACTCCTCGATGATTTCTCGCCTGGAAACAGGAAAATTCTGTACGAATTCTTCGGCGATGCATTTGAGCACCTTAAGGACAAAAACCCCTTTATAAGCCCGGGCCTTTCCAAACTCAGGGCAGCCTTAAACATCCGACATAGTCCAGACGTCCCTTCAGAGAAGGCTAATGTCTGATGTAGATATATATATATATGTGGTAACCGAGGGTCAAACCTGTAGTAACCGAGAGGGACAGTCAGGGCGTGGAGAGTTTTCCAGTACCTCTCTGCACCTTGTAGGACCTTTAACAGTTCTCACAGAGTACAGACAGTCGTGGTCGAGGCAGAGTGGAAAGCTTGGGAATGTCCACACACAAAAAACGAAGAGACACAGTTGTAGTAGGAAAGTGCCGCGAACAGATAAAAGTCGAGCTAAGAGCAAGATGGAGAAAGAAGGTTTCTTACTGTTTTACATGGTCGATGAGGTGGACCTGGCTGCAACCAACAAGGGCTCACGCCGACGCTGAAGTGACTGTCTAAGTTGGGCTAAAACCGAGGTTTTTTTATATACCTCTGCCGAGGGGGGGGGGGAGACTTGTGAGAATTTGGACTTTGAACGTCTGCGGCATTCTGCACCCTTTGACCTCGATGGCAACGGGCTACCGAATTCCTTTTTAAGGTTGTTGGATTTCTCTCTCGAATTTAGACGTTTTTGAACTTCTCAATCTTGCTTTAACTCAGCTCTTAATCTATTACATAGTTTTATTTATATATCCTCAGTTTGTACAAAGTACATTGCATATGGTGATGCAAAGACACATGTCAATCATGCGTATAATTATTTATAGATGTGTTTCTATATACAACATGACAATCTTGTTATAAGTATCATACAATATAGGATTGTTGGTTTAAATTACCATATATATACATTTATATATGAAAAAACAATAGAAAAAATAAAAGATAAGTGGGTCAGGTGTTGATATTAAAAATAAAGAAGGCATTTCCTGACCACGAGAAAATGTGATTTTTAGATGGCAGAGCGCCATCTAGTGGAGAAAAAAAACGTTATTTAGCTTGCTCCGTGATATTTGGCCAACCCAATTCCTTGATAAATCAAGAAAAGCCATACACAAACGCGTTTCGCGGTGTTGGCGCTCGTCATCGTGGAGTAGGCTGTAAACACTCAAACACAAATTTGGCCTTAAATACCCATTTCTTTATTTCTCAAGAAGCCTCTGGGACCAAAAATCTTTTTGGTCGCAGTGGTTACAGCGTATTCCACGCTGACGAGCGCCAACAGCGTGAAACGCGTTCGTGGATGGCTTTTCTTGATTTATCAAGAAATTGAGTTGGCCGAATATCACGGAGCAAGCTAAATAAACGATTAGTTTATTTTTGCTCCACTAGAGATGGCGCTCTGCCATCCAAAAAGTACATGTGCTCGTGGTCAGGAAATGCCTTCTTTATTTTTAATATATATATTAATAGTATTTTTTTATATTTGGAAAATAGAGGAAAAGTAAACTATTAAGAACAGATTTTGAATTAATTTTGAGTCAGAACAGCAAGCTAATTCTGTATCAAATAGTATAGTTATGAAAAATTTAAGATTAATAATTTTTTAAATTTAATTTAAATCTGTGAGGTTTGTTTTTCATTTTTTTGTAATAAATAATTAGTTAGATTATATTTTTAAAAAAGAAAAAAAAAGTAACACCAGCAAAGCATCGGCAGTTACGCGTCATAGGCTGGGTGAAAAAAAGGAATAAGCGAAGAGAAGGTTTTAAAGAGAAGAGCAAAGACAGAATCATGATAATAATTTTCCAAATATAAAATAAAGCTAATTAGAGATAGAGAAGTAATTTTTGCTCTATTTTCTCTCTTGATGAGAGAAGATAGATTTTTGTTAATTTTTTTTTTGGGGGTAATTTTCTTTTTATATAAGCTTATTTTAAAGACAATCTAGTGTAAATGTGGAGGACACGATATAAGATAATATATTAAATTAGGAAGGATGAAAACCTTAAGGGTTAGACCAGTTGAAAACCATAAAGGTTAGACCAGATGGAAAGAGGATGGTACTGTATTACTAATTTCTTATCAGTCTCTTACAGTCCTTATACCCAAAATGAACAAACACAATTTGATTTAAAGTTTAACACTAAGGGATAAGTGTGTATCAATCTGATTAAGTCTAGGGAACCGAATAAATCTAACTTCTGAACTGAAAAAACATTTTTTGAGTTAGGTTTGAAAGTGCAGAAGATGACAATGTCTTAGTTCATTAGTTGATTTTTGTAGTATCTAAGGCTCAGCTATTACCCTATCTCCGTTCCAACCTAAATTTGCTTTCTATTTGGTCGAAAAGGCATGGTTTGGCAGTAATGGATAAAGGGCCGAAACTGCTGCTCAGGTCTTCATCTGAAGAGGCCCACCTGAGTACCATCCTCTTTCCATCTGGTCTAACCTTTATGGTTTTCAGCTGGTCTAACCCATAAGGTTTTCATTATTCCTAATTTAATATATTATCTTATATCGTGTCCTCCACATTTACACTAGATTGTCTTTAAAATAAGCTTATATAAAAAAAATAATTCCCCAAAAAAAAATTAACAAAAATCTATCTTCTCTCATCAAGAGAGAAAATAGAGCAAAAAAGACTTCTCTCTCTCTCTAATTAGCTTTATTTTATATTTGGAAAATTATTATCATGGTTTTGTCTTTGCTCTTCTCTTTAAAACTTTCTCTTCGCTTATTCCTTTTTTCACCCAGCCTATGACGCGTAACTACCGATGCTTTGCTGGTGTTACTTTTTTTCTTTTTTAAAAATATAATCTAACTAATCATTTATTACAAAAAAAATAAAAAAAACAAACCTCACACATTTAAATTAAATTTTAAAAAATGTATTAATCTTAATTTTTTCATAACTATACTATATATATATATATGTGATATCTTGGGACCTCTGAGACCAGTTGTTACCTGATGCTAGAAGAACCTCGATGTCACCTCTACCGTGCAGTCGTGGTGGAAGGCGACACAGCTGGGCCAAAGGTGAAATAAACAAACAGAGATTCCACTAAGAAGCGTCTGAATGTCAAGAAGGAATGGGACGAGGAGGTTTCTGGCAGGAAAGGATGGGTTACCTCTATAGGAGCGGCCTGTGCGGACTGGTACTGAAGCACTGCAACAAAGGACTAACTAACTGAGGCTTGGGGCCTCCTTTTATAGCCTCACTGGGTCCAAGCAGGTCACTGCCCTTTTCTGACGTAAACAGGGGTGAAGTTACATCATCCAGGAGGGCCACGACCTCGTAAAAATTGGACTGGAATCGATAGGCCTACTTTCTTATTCTCACTTAGGCCTGATTAGTTTTAGCCTTAATTTTCCCCTGTTATTCTCCATTCCTTCTATCTGTACAGTTGCTAAGCTTTATTAGAGTTTTACGCGGTACAGATGGATGTTACTTGAGGCTTTCTATTTGCAGTAAATAACAAGTTATATACAGTCACGTGGTGAAATATGTGGTAGTTGATATCTGGATTATTTACAACAATTCCATGGTCTTAAATCATCACAGATGGCCCCGGATGTGAGAAGGTTCATATGGAGGGATTTAAGAGATCGGAATAGGAAGACTGTTATTAAGGAAGTAATTTTTAAAAATTAATTGAAATGAGTTGGTAAATAACATGGGGTTGATTTCTGTATATCCATAAGAGATAATAAAGTATAAACAACTAATACTAATCACACAAGTAAAAATAAAAATAGGAATAAAATAATTAATAGAGAACATTCATTGATGATGGTAAAAATATAAATGATTGGATGGGTAAATCATGATCTCTTCGTGATGGGCGTTAGAAAGGGTTGAGGAGTTAGCCATGCTTAGGTTGAGGCAATGTCACCTTGACTCAAGTCCCAAACCATTTAATGTGCACGGTGCGGAAAACCTAGGCCATGTTTCACATGTGAAATTTAAGGACCGAATAAAGTTACAGTATTACAATTGAATAGTAAGATAAGGGTGATTGTTATGGGTTTTATGAATTAGTCGTTAAGACGTACGCATGCAGGATAAATGAGGGCGAAGATCAGTGACCAGAAATCAAAGTTTTAATTAGAGTCGTCAGGGGCTTAGCGAGAAAAAGAGTAAAATAAAAAAGATGTGCCAGCGTGTGGCATGAGAGTGCCCTGGAATATATATAAGAAAAAATAAAATTCGCGCACGTGTCCAGGCCAGAAGTTGGGACAGGTAAATCTGGAGGACGGTGTGTCAATATTGTTAATTACGAAATCAAAGTAGGTCAAGGCTAGCCTGAGAAGGTTTGTTAAAAGTTAAAGTGGGATGTTAGTATTTATTTAAAAAGTAACCTTCAAATTGGTTGATTAAGAGGTTATTGAAAATTGCCCTGTTTTTAGATCATGATTTTTAGTTTGATTATAAAAGAATATGTAATTGAGATATGAAATTGCGAAATTGAGGCTTTGCATATAGAGTTAAAGGATTTGAAAAATCTAAAATTGAATTGCGAAGTTAAATGCAAAGTAATATTTGAAAAAAAGTAAAAATAGAGAGTAATGACATAATAGAAAGATTAACACACTATAGCAGTATATAAGGGGTAATAGAAAGTGAACATATTGAATGAAAAAAAAATCAATAATATACTCGATAGCATTGAACATGGTAGCGGAAGATGAAACAATGCAAATAACATCTAATTTATAAAGTGAGAGAAAATATAAAATGACAAATGCAAATTAGTGATATAAACACATGAAACATAAACTTGAGATTATTAGAGATAAAAGATAAAATATAAAGTTTTTTTAAGTAGTCATAAAGCAAAGATAAATAAGCTTTGATAAAGAAAAATAAAATGAAATGACAATAATCTTAACTGATTGGTTGACGTAAAAAAATTATAAGAGCTAGATGATCTATATATATAAAATTGAATGTCTGTCTGACTGTCTCTACTCTATAGATTCAAAAACCATACATCCAATCGCCGTGAAAATTTGGGATATTATAGGGCAAATCCCCGGGTAGGGTTTTGAAAAATAATTTCTTGAATATCTTGAATATCCTTAGAGTTATTTGCAGATTTGTAGATTTAACTCGCAAGCAGCGCCACCATTGCGACGATGATAACAAGTTTTTTTATCTATAAGTTTTATTATCACTAAGTTTATTATCTTAAAGATTATTTATCAAAAGTAAGATTATCTCAGGATGACAAGGCAATTTATTTGAGACAAGAATAATGATACAATTCCAAGGCGAAGATACTATTCCTTTAACTTCAATTTACCGAGGGAACCAATTAATATTTATTTTATTCAACTTATCGAGTATTTTTCAAGGGACCGGGAAAAAATGTTCACTAGATAAAACGATGATTTTGTAATGTAGAAAATTAGGAAAGACAAAATTCAGGATGACACGGCACACAGGGACCGGGCAAAAATGTTCACTTTATCGAGAGATTCAAATTTACGAGTTTCAAATTATCAAATTATATCTTTTTTTTTATAAGTTTATAGAGAATTGTTTTAACAAATGTTCGTTAGACAAACCTTTACTCGGGGTAAAACCCCGGGCGAAGCCGGATACATCCGCTAGTGATTATATAAAGAATATAAAAGAATATGTAATTGAGATATGAAATTGCGAAATTGAGGCTTTGCATATAGCGTTAAAGGATTTGAAAATTCGAAAATTGAATTGCGAAGTTAAATGCAAAGTAATATTTGAAAAAAAGTAAAAATAGAGTAATGACATAATAGAAAGATTAACACACTATAGCAGTATATAAGGGGTAATAGAAAGTGAACATATTGAATGAAAAAAATAGATCAATAATATACTCGATAGCATTGAACATGGTAGCGGAAGATGAAACAATGCAAATAACATCTAATTTATAAAGTGAGAGAAAATATAAAATGACAAATGCAAATTAGTGATATAAACACATGAAACATAAACTTAATATTATTAGAGATGAAAGATAAAATATAAAGTTTTTTTTTAAGTAGTCATAAAGCAAAGATAAATAAGCTTTGATAAAGAAAAATAAAATGACAATAATCTAAACTGATTGGTTGACGTAAAAAATTATAAGAGCTAGATAATGATTATATAAAGAATATTAAAATGAAAAATTAAAAATATCCATCGAGAAAGAAGAGCAAGTGATATTATATAGATGTTATATATCGGGAAAGAAGGTAAAGTTGCTCTTAGTGCCTTTATGAAATAGGTCAAAATGGATGTTCCTGTTGCGATAGCTTTGGTCTTGTTGGCATAAATTATTCTAATTTATCGAATTTGTTTTATGTTTGGGGGTCACATTGTTTCCAACTGTGAAACTCACTGAGTCCTAATCTTGTCGATTTTTTGTTCCCTGCGCCACGTTTAGGTGAAGACGTGATTCTTCCTTAAGCGGCATTTATATTGTGTGTGAAGGAAACACGGCAAACTATTCTAACCGGTCAAGGTTTTTTTTAAACATATGTGGGTGTGGGTGATTTTTGTAGGTAAAATGTTGCTCTTGGTTCTAAATGTCGATGTTAAGTGGACAAGTTAATTGGCGGAGGTAGAGAGAATCTAGACCGCGTGACTTGGTTTTGGGTTATTATTGAAAGAATAGATATTTTAATTCATTGGGGATCAGTAGGCGGGATTAGTTTTTGAATTAATTAGTTATTCTGTTAGTGGACTGATTTGTTAGTAAATGTAAAATAACGTGTTAGGCAAGTTATTTGTAGCTAAAAGGGATATCGGCGTAGATTAATTGGTTAGGGATTAGAACGGTATATAGTAAGAGGCACACATTAATATTTGATTTAATAGATGGCGAAAATTCATTAGAGTGACACCCGGCAGTGGCGAGGGGTCGTAACAAGAAAATGTCGGCATGTATATTTTTGTTAGCTCGTGTCCAACGAAAGAGGGGGGCAAACTTATTTTTGGAGTTCCGAGGGTCGCGAAGGAAGTTTTTTTAGGTCAGGGGCCCCTTGCGGGGAGAGCTTGCTTGGTGGTTGTCTCTATCTTTCATTTGGACTGGCTTAGAGTTAGTTGTACCAGTGGAAACGCGGTTATTGCCTGGTTTTCTGATGGCTATGGATTAGTGACATTGGTTTTGTCATTTTGTTTAATATGATCCTTACTTACATGATGAAGAAAAGGGGCTAAGCAAGTCGGGGGTATAAGACGAGATTTCTGAGCGTCAAATATCGTGGGACATAAATGGTTAAATTCTGCTAAGTGTACATTAGGTGTTACGCGAAGTGTTTGATATAGTGGCGGGTGCGGGAGGAATAGGATGTTTTCTGTATAGTATTTAAGTTTGTTCACATGAACTGTATCATCTTCTTTATGTAGGGGTCGATTGGGTCTGTTAATTCGGACTACGTTCGGAGATATTATCTCTATAATTGTAAACGGACCTGTGAAGTATGGTGCCAGTTTTCCCGTATCGGGATGTTTATAATTTTTTACGAGGCCTAGGTCACCAATCTCGAAATGCGGGGTTTAATGGCCTTTATCATATCTTTGTTTGTCCCTTTCATGCTTAAGCTGTGTTCTGCTGAAGGCAAGTTGCCTAGCTTTCTGTACGTCGAGGAACGGGTTATAATATTTTTTTTTTGTTCTGGTGGGATGCTATTAAACATCAAAAAGATCGGTGGGAAACCTGTGACGGTGTGCGGGGATTGATTATAGATTTGGCAATTTGCTTAATTAATTTGGTCCAGGATGTCTTCGGGTTTTCGAAATATAGTAACCTTAGCTTTCCAGTGATTGTGGCGTTCTATCGTTCTATCAATCCGTTAGCTTGCGGATTGTTACTGGTGGTAAGTAGTGGTTGTATACCGCGAGATAGCAGAAATTTGCGGAAGTTTTCGGAGGCGAATGCGGGCGCTCTATCCGAAAGTAGGCGTTTTGATTTGTCACGTCTGGTGACAAGCGTGATGGGACTGACATAGGGAGATACAGAGGTTGTAATTATCCCGTACTCAAGCATTTGTCGATTTATGTTTGTATTTAAAGTTGGTCATTTAGGGGTACTCGATAAGGAAGAAAGCAATTACCTTGTCTGTGGGAGTATTGGTTTTACGGGAGGTATTTTAAGCCTAGGGACGTCGTATTTATTGGCGGCGAAAAAGGGTGCAAATTGATGCAGTACCTTGTGTAAATTATAGGGACAGTGACCTAGGTTACTTGTATCCAAAGCTATGCAAGAGGGGGATATAGAGGCGTTGAAAATAGGAACAGGAAAATTACAATGAGACCAAATAAGAGCGTTGGAGTTCACCACGTGTGAGCAACCTGTTCCAGGAGGGGAAGTTTAGTAAATGAGACAGTTGTATTAACCTAACCATGGGACACGTGTTGCTTGCACCAGGTGAATTTGTACAATGTAGTTGGTAGGGGTACATTATCTTGATACAGGAATAGCTGAGGACAGTTTATAATTAGTAGAAATCTTTTTATGGAGTAAAGGGATAATATGCCAAAAGGCAAGAGTGTATCTATGATATGGAATTTTAGGTTCTGTGTTATGTTACCTATTTTTAAGTTTTAAAATATATAACCTATGGTGAAAATATTGCTAGCTATGGCGTTAATAGTTAAGTTAAATGGGTGGACAGGTATTTTCTTTTGCAAACTGGTTTCTATTATTTTAAAAGTATTCCGACTAATTATATCGAGAGATGCTCCTGTATCAAGTAGTAGAGGTAGGTGTACATTATTGGACAGTTCAGCTCGAACGAGCAATTGTCCAACGAAAATTATGTGAGGAGGAACCTACTGTTGCGCTGTCTTGTGATCGGAACAGGCCTGGTCTGGTGCCGTGGTTGGAGTACTCTAGGGACAGCTAGGGTTCACTGCTTGCGCTGTGCTCGTGGTGTAGAGATGGTCGGGGGAGCAGGTAACATACGCTCGCGTGTTGGTAACTCGGAGGGGTGCTTGCAGGAGGTTTGGTGGCTTTCTCAGTCTTTCGGTGTATTTTAGTTGGGCCCGATCTGCTTGGGCGTCGTAGTTGGTGAAAAAGCTCTGCGCATCGTAGGAACCATCATAGGGCGGTAGCTCCACATCTCGCGATAGTCCGGTCGCCGCGGACAGCTGTTGTAGCGTCCTCGCCAAACTCCTTAGGACATCTGATGCCATCGGCGGGGGCGTGGCGTCCTCCTGGCTGGAGGTGACTTCCTGCGTCCTACCGAGGGTGTTTTCTATCTTGGGAAAAGTGGTGTTTTCGCCATTTTCATAGTCGTTCGGACTCCATGTGCTGCTTTGAATCCTCCTCTCTTCCCTGTTCCATCTTTCTGTACAGACAGTGATCTACTTGCTTACTTGTACCTTGGCCTCCACAATCCTGTCGGCTCTTCGGACGGGGGAGTCTGTGATATCTTGGGACCTCTGGGAACAGTGTTACCTGATGCAAGAAGAACCTCGATGTCACCTCTGCCGTGCAGTCGTGGTGGAAGGCGACACAGCTGGGCCAAAGGTGAAATAAACAAACAGAGATTCCACTAAGAAGCGTCTGAACGTCAAGAAGGAATAGGACGAGGAGGTTTCAGGCAGGAAAGGATTGATTACCTCTATAGGAGCGGCCTCCGGACTGGAGGACTGAATGACTGAAACAAAGGACTGAAGACTAGCTAACTGAGGCTTGGGGCCTCCTTTTATAGCCTCACTGGGTCCAAGCAGGTCACTGACCTTTTCTGACGTAAACAGGGGGGGGGGAAGGCTACATCATCCAGAAGGGCCACGACCTCGTAAAAATTGGACTGGGCTCGATGGGTCTACTTATTTATTCTCACTTAGGCCTGATTAGTTTTAACCTTAATTTTCTCCTGTTATTCCCCATTCCTTCTATCTGTACAGTTACTATACTTTATTAGAGTCTTACGCGGTACAGATTGATGTTATTTGATGCTTTCTATTTGCAGTAAATAACAAGTAATATACAGTTACTTGGTATCGTACCGTTACGTGGTATGGTAAATATCTGGATTATTTACAACAATTCCATGGTCTTAAATCATCACATATTTATTTTTTTTCTCTATTATAATTTTAAATTTGGCACTATATCAACATATATAGTCACGGATGCGCGCGCATCATCATTATGATCGTTATCATTATCTAATGATAATAATAATTATTATTATTATCATTATTATTATATTATCAACATATATAGTCACGACCGTCATGGGTTCTGTCACGGATGCGCGGGCATCATCATTATGATCATTATCATTATCTAATGATAATAATAATAATAATTATTATTATTATTATATTATTATTATTATTATCCATCCATTATATATATAGTCACGACCGTCATGGGCCGGCCGGTTCTGTCACGGATGCGCGCGCACAGGGAGGTCACGTGCTCGCCGTCAGCCAACGGGCGCGCGCCGCCGGCATTACATCATAGATTATAAACACAAGGTAATAAGGCCAAATAAAAAAATAGTGTGTGATAAGGCACAATTTGGATTATCTACTTATATAATTGCCTTATTCTCTCTGTGTGAAGTTCACTGTGTGAAGTTCACGGATAGATTTTGGTCAGAATGGATAAAATAAAAAAAGTGTCAAGGGATGGGAATCGAACCCACGACCTTCCGCTTACCGGGCAGATGCCATGACCACTAGGCTACCCTGGACATATTTTTACGTTCACATTTTTATTTTTATATTTTCAAGACACACACAGTTTGGGGCGGGACGTTTCACAAGAGAGACATCCACGGCGCCAATTTATAATTGTAACGAATAGTATTTTAATTGAAACATTTTAAAAATATATACGCACTCGGGTAAAACCCGGGCGTTGCCCGGGCCATTCGTCTAGTCAACATATATAGTCACGACCGTCATGGGCCGGTTCTGTCACGGATGCGCGCGCATCATCATTATGATCATTATCATTATCTAATGATAATAATAATAATAATTATTATTATATTATTATTATTATTATACAACATATATAGTCACGACCGTCTTTTCACCGTCATGTCACGGATGCGCGCGCATCATCATTATGATCATTATCATTATCTAATGATAATAATAATAATTATTATATTATTATTATTATTATTATCAACATATATAGTCACGACCGTCTTTCCACCGTCATGTCGCGGATGCGCGCGCATCATCATTATGATCATTATCTAATGATAATAATAATTATTATCATTATTATATTATTATTATTAATATATATATTCACGACCGTCTTTCCTCAATTCCTCATCGCTGTCACGGATGCGCGCGCACAGGGAGTTCACGTGCTCGCGGGCAGCCAACGGGCGTGCGCCGCCGGCATTACGCCATAGATTATAAACACAAGGTAATAAGGCCAAATAAAAAAATAGTGTGTGATAAGGCACAATTTGGAATATATACTTATATAATTGCCTTATTCTGTCTGTGTGAAGTTCACTGTGTGAAGTTCACGGATAGATTTTGGTCAGAATGGATAAAATAAAAAAAGTGTCAAGGGATGGGAATCGAACCCACGACCTTCCGCTTACCGGGCAGATGCCATGACCACTAGGCTACCCTGGACATATTTTTCCGTTCACATTTTTATTTTTATATTTTCAAGACACACACAGTTTGGGGCGGGACGTTTCATAAGAGAGACATCCACGGCGCCAATTTATAATTGTAACGAATAGTATTTTAATTAAAACATTTTTAAAATATATACGCACTCGGGTAAAACCCGGGCGTTGCCCGGGCCATTCGTCTAGTAATATTATATGAACGATTAATAAATCAGTTTCAATCTTAATCTCTCTCGGCCGTGCGGCCACGCGGCGCGCGAGCTCCGCGTTCTTATGGGATAGAGATTGAAGCAATGGAGATTAGTATCCCCTATGGGGTATTGGCTGAAAGCCAAAAGAATAGGCTGAAACCTCATATAAATAACATCCAAAACGGCCAAGTTTCCGCAGATAAATCCCCAAAATATTCTGAATTGACTGAAAGTCATTCAGAATTAACTAATGAAAAAAATAAAATACCAAGCCGGCAGCGGACGGCGGGTATGCAAATTCTTGCCACAATTGGGCTGATTGCCCGGAACAGGAAGACCAGCTTATCGAGAGACAAGATGTGAACTTCACCAAAGTGAGCGGCTCCAAAAAGAAGCCCCATGACCTTGACCATACCAAGTCGGGGACCCAAAAGGGCACCAGGAATCCCTCTAAACAGCAGCAGGCCATGAGCCACACCAAGACCCAGCAAGGTGCACGAGTGCCGGACCACCAGGCAGAAGCAGGCTACCTTCCGAGCAAGGTCGGTAGCGGGGCAGTCGGACCAGTGTGTCTACCAGGAATTCTGCCCAGACTTCACGCAAGAGGAGTATTTCCGAGCGTTGAAAACCAAGCTGAGTAAGGGCACCATCTACCAACTAACAAAGATGGAAAGACACATCATGGTCGGCCTCTCCAGCGTGCAACTCTTTGACAAACTAATAGGGGAGGGTCTCGACATCGAAGACGCCACCCTGCGTGCCTTCCCCCTCAGGAAGAGGGCCGAGAGAATCGTGCTCGGCAACGTGTCCTTCTTTGTGGAGAACGCTGACCTCGTCGCTGCCCTGCGGCCCTAAGGACAGGTCACGTCCATCATCCATAAGATTATGCAACTAGAGGAGTACTGCTGGGCTTAGCTCGTCGGGAGGCTTTTATAACTCTGCGCGACGGAGTAAAGCTCTCCCAGATCCCTGCCCGGCTGGACGTCAAGGCCATGGGAGTGGTCACGCACGTCTACGTAACCTACGGCATCAAGTGTTCCCTGTGCTACAATCAGGGACACAAGCGTACCAACTGTCCTCGCAAAACTGGTTTCCAGGAGGACAAGCTGGTGCTCCCTGTGGATGCTCTTGCGGCACGCACACAGAGCTGGACCAGGCCGCCCTCGACCTCGAACACCGTGCCGGCTGCAGCACCAACTACAGCTGCATCAACAGATCCACCTGCAGACCATACATCTGCTGCTGTGGACACAGCCCCATCTCCGTCAAGGGCATCCAAATCTCAGCAGGAGGACCTGACCCCCAAGTCAATCCCCATAACGAGCGCTCTAAAAACTCTGGAGCCGAAAACATCAAGGAAAAGAAGGCAGGACCCTATGTCGAGGCCTCCCTCATCCAAGTCCATGCCCTCCAACAACTCCGCCCTCTCAACACCAGCTGCGAAATTGTCTGAACCCATTAAGGAGTCCCCCTCAACAGTCTCCAGTCCTGCCGCGCCTTCGCCCGGGGCGAACTTCCCTGTCCGTCCCTACGAGACTCCAGCCCTCGAACTTCCTGTTCCGGCGCCGAGCACCAGTCAAATACCATCACGATCAGAGCCTTCCTCGACCAATACTGAGCCATTAGCTGCTCCTGCAGAAGAGATCGAAGCCATGGCTGAATCATCCATCCAGTCTACTACCCCCGCGGACCAAGTCATATATCATCAGGTATCTCGCCAAGGCCATTCAGGAGAGGGAGCGGCTGGAAAAAAAATTCGAAGAACTAAACGCTGACTCTATTTTAGCCCCTCTCTATGGGTTTGAGGTTGATGATGATTTAGTATTCTCCGCGATTCTGTTCCGCTCTGACAGAGAACCACTCCACGATGATGTCTCGCCAGGAAAGAGAAAAATTCTGTACGAATTCCTCGGCGGTGCAATTGATCACGTTGGGGACAAAAACCCCTTTATAAGCACGGGCCTTTCCTAACTCAGGGTGACTTGAAGCATTTGATATGATAAAGAAGTCCCTTCAGAGAGGGATCGTGTCTGATGTAAATATTTTTACATTTATATAGGTAGTAATGTAGTTGTTCTTATAATGTAGGATGACTGTAGTGTGGCATGTTAGTTGCAGTCGTGGTGGCCACAATGTTTAGAGTGGTTTCAGGCGTGAAATTGGCAGTGCACAAAAGGACGAGGCATATTGGATGCCACCATAAAGATGGCGAGAGAGTAAGTGAAGCAGACACCGGTCAAGGCAGATCTGTCTAGAAGGGTCTGTCAAAAATCATGTCTCAAAGCGGACTAATCTGTTTGGGCAAGAAAGGGGCACACCTGGGAACCCGACTTATTTTTCGAACCTTTTTCCTCTACTGGCACCGACTGTCACTCATTCGAAATTTTATTTCTGTCACTTTGGCAATTACATTATAACTATACAACACATGGGGACATAGATATATTGGAATTTTATTACAACGGTTTATGCCCCGGGTGATGAAAATTAGCTTATGGTGATTATAGATGAAAGCATAAGGTAATTATAATGGGGTAAAATAATTTGTGTACAAATTGGTTTGATAATGATATCATGGGGTTGTATAATTATAAAATTGGGTATGTTCTGCTTAATAATAATAAATAATAATAATAAAAGAAATGTTGACAAATAATAATTGATAATAATGTTAAGCCCAATGTATAAAAATATATGAAAAAGGGTTAAAAATGTAAAGATATAAATATAAATTTGGATGATTACAGTATATACAGCATTGAATGTTGGAATTAATATTTGAAAGTGCATTGAATTATAGGGTGAGCTAATTAAAAAAGTCTAAATAGGTGGACATAAAATAGACTGCTTTGGTACTGCGATGCAATGCGACATTATGTGATTGTAGGTATTGATCCATCTACAGTATGCTGAAGGTATTCGACATGGCTGTCCTATCAGACGGATTTGGGTATGGCTGGTGAAAACTTTGGTCGAGAAAAATAGTGATAGAGAGAGAGTGTGTGTGGCAGAGAGAGAGAGAGTCGTTCTGTCGCAAAAAAAAAAAAAAAGAGTTGTCAGCTAGCACTCTACCTGGTTACATCTCTGCCTCCCTGCTCTCGCGCCATGGATCCCGCTAGGAAGAAAAGGAAGAAGACCTACAAGCCCACCGTGGAAGTCGCAGCGCTGGAGAAGGAAGATGAGATGGTCATCTCCCGCAACCACCAGATCCTGCGCTCCATTGGCCATCCCTCCCTCAAGTCCCTGAACGAGGACATGATCCGCTTCATCGCGATGCGAACCGAGCTTATCAAGGCCCTTCTTGCTGAGGTGGAGAACCTTACTGTCACCCTCGAGGCCTTCGCGGAGCTGGACGACGTCATGGAAGAAAAAAAGCCTTAGACTGCCTGCCGTAGCACCGAAACCTGCCCAGTTTCTGCAAGGACTCCTGCTCCCAGACTGACCCAGTCAAGCCTGCCACCCCTGCTCCAGCTGCTATCCCTGCGAAAGCACCTACCCCCAAGTTGCCTGCTCATGCTCCAACAAAGAGGAAGCAGCCTGAAGCACCCAACCCGCCTGCAAAGAGGACCAACACGCAAGGTCCTTCCAAGCCAGCGCCTTCCCGCGCCTACAAGCCTGCGGCCGCCCGAGTGACCCTCCATGGAGAAAAATCGGCGGCCCACACAGTGGTTATTTCGGATAACCCGCAGGCTAATCCAAAGGAAATTCTTAAAGCAATCCGCGTCTCCCACACTCTCCCCCAAGGCTTCTGGGCTTCCATGCGCACCAAGGGGAAGCTGGTCCTGCATTCCAGCAACCCAGACACCATCCCCGCAGTGACAACCTCCCTGGCCAACAAGCTGGATGGAATGAAGGTCCGCCAGCAGAAGGAGATTCTCCCTCGCATCTGCCTCTTCCAAGTGGACCAGGCGACATCCAACTCCACCATAGAAGAGACCTTCCTGGCAACCCCTGTTGTCAGCCAACTCCCTGGGGACAAGATGGTGCGCATGGCGCACCGTTCTGCAACCAGAAACGGGACTTGCACCGCCTTCATCGAGGTTCAGAGCCCTGGGTGTGCGCGGGAGGATCGTGGTGGATGGAGTCATCCTCAACTTCGAGGAGTCCATCCGCGCCCGCGTCTGCTTCCGCTGCTGTGGCTTCGGCCACAACTCTGCACAGTGCTCCAGGACCCCAAAGTGCTTCCACTGCGGTGAAGAAGGTCATAAAGGCCGTGCCTGTCCATCCCTTGCCAACCATCGCACCTCCAAGTGTGCCAACTGCTGCGCCAAGGGCCTGCCAGACAAGCATTAGGCGAGAGCTTAAAGCTGCCCCATCCTGAAGACTAGGGCCCTCAAGTTCTAGGCTTCCAGGACCTCCTGTCTCCACTTTCGCCTGCCTCTTCTACTGGACTCCATCCCCTGCACAAACTCCTGCTTCTCACTGCTTCAAGGCGCTGTTTCCCTGCTATCTCCAAGCTTCCTCCACCCCTGCGAAGACATCTCTTATGCCAGATCTTAGGATCCCTTGCCACCAGTTCGCGTTCTGCAGCCATGAAGGGGCCTAGACGACCTTGCTACTAAAGGCCAATTAGCCCGGAAGAAAAGAACGCAAAGAATAAAAAACGGCCGCGGTAAGGTAGTGGTGAAAGTGAGGTGATTGAAACTTGAAAAAAAAAATGAATTGCCCGAATCTGTGAATAATAAAAAATAAAATAAAAATGGGCGTTGATGCTCGAACCGGGCCGTGAATAGAAAAAAAAACTCATCTAACTAGCTGCTCAAGTTCGACTGTTGGGAAGGTTGCAGCGAAGAAGCGTTTGTAGTTAAGATAAAATCAAGGTGAGAAATCAAAGTTTCAGCGGATAGTAACGATCTCTTTGGGAAGGCATGGGCTGTAATGCCATGAGTATTTGGTGAGTAATGGTGTCGATGCATTTTCTAAAATTTGAATTTAAAAATCTTGAAATCGGATTTTAAAAATTGAAGTTGAAAAAATATATAAAATTGAAAATTGTGTGCGATGAATGTTTTTGATACAACAGTTCAAAAAGTAAAAATGATTATAAACATTGAATATTAAAAATAAATGTTATCATCTCGATTGTTCATATAAAAATAAAAGGACAAAAGTTAAAACATGAGAAAAAAAAACTCGAGATATATATTTAAAAAAAAAAAAAGATGTAAGTATTTGAAATTATTAAAAATAGAAAAGTAATATGATATGAAAAGAAAGTGTAACAATGCTAAAATATTTAAAGTAGGTAACATATTGAACAGTTGGTGTTCAAGCCAAGACAACCTTTAAGTATACATGGATTGACATTAATTTAGAGGTTTCGGCGTGGATGCTTGTCATGTAAAATGGAAGGATTTAAAAGCACGAATGTTTCTTTTATACATTATACAAACTTCTACTGTCCTTACTACGATGAAAAATATATTGGGAGGGCTTGGCTCATCAGTGGTGAACCCTCCCAGCGGTTTCGCCAATTTAATCTACCAGACCGCTTTTCAGAGCTCTAATACTGTATTGGACGATTCTGCTTATATACGCAGCACTGAAGGATGGAATCTCAGAAATAGTTTTCAAGAAAACTATGGACATAAGCTTATAGGACAGTAGAATTACATTCAAATATTTGCATCGAGCAATGCTCTTCCGCAAACAATAAAGACAAGGCCAGTTAGGCGCAAATTAAAACAAATCAATAACGCGCCATCTATACATATAAAATGAAAGGATTTAAAAGCACGAATGTTTCTTTTATACTTAATAATTATTATGTATAAAAGAAACATTCGTGCTTTTAAATCCTTTCATTTTACATGTATAGATGGCGCGCTATTGATTTGTTTTAATGCTTGTCATCTGTGTGGGCTCTTATGTAATAGTGCTGTGGAATGGTTGAACAGTGGTACTATAGCTGCGGTTTTATTATTCACTCGTCGATGTGAGGCATGTAACTGCCATGGTAATGATGGGCCAGATGAAGGTGGATGTACCCGTGTGGTGGTTGGTAAAAAAAAGGAAGGCAGTAAAGTAATACCGCGGCATAGAAGCTATAGACAGTGAAATAGATAAGTGTGCCATTGTAGGAGTGATGTATGTGGTGTGCTATATGATTATGGCATGGGAAATGTAGTTATCTCGGTGTTCGTAGGTCGATGTATTTCGACATAAGTTTTGACTTAGTAAAAGTAATGTTCACGATGTGTTAGGCTAGATATGCTCTATTAGATGAGACTTGCGAAGTGTATACGCTTTAGAGTGAGAAAAAAAGATAAACGTGTCACAGGAAAAATGAAGACATAATGTAGCCAGGTAAAAGTGAAAAAAAAAAGTTTTGCCGAATCGCTGTGACACGTGCGAAAAAAAATCGTAAATGTAAAGGTGTCACGTAAAGTCATTGTGTTGGTGTAAAATCTAACCTAATTCATCATGAACAAAAAGTTTACTGAAGTTATAGGTGGTGGTTGTACGAACATACAACGATATTTTGTGAGTGTTGGTGTTCAATTGTGAACGAGAGAGAAAAACATCGCTAAGTGGGAAGCGAGTGTAAATTTTACGCCTGGAATACATTGGTAGAAGGAACGTAGAAGTTGGCGGGTGGTGACCAAGCTTTTGGACGGTCCCGCGTTATATTAAACTTTTGTGGTAGAAGGAAAGATGGTTGACTAGTGATGATTTTGAAATTTTGTTAATTGATATATTAAAATTGATTCAAAAAATTATTGTTTGATAAGGTAGAGAAAATTATCACTGGAATAAGGAAATGGGAAGCTAGCAAAACCTTTTTTTTTAGACGTTTTACACGTAATGGTGTGAATGGATTAATAAATTATTTTGCGGAATTTGATTATAAAATGGGTGTAGGCAAAGGTGAAGGAGATGGAGGAAAATGTGAGGGTGAGATTTTGGCAATTTATGTTTGAAATTCAAGAGTTTTCTTTTGAAGTAGCGTTGTTATCCTTAGTTGGTTTGTGGAATTGAAGGTTTTTTAGATGGAACAATGGTGAAAATGGCATTACACTGGGTGAGGTGAGTTGGTATTTGTTAATGCAGTTGTGATGAGGACATGTGGAAACTTTCTAAGTGTTGGCTATATATTGTTTTATAACGAGTTTACAAAGTGGGAAGAGGAGCTTCTTTTTATTAGCATGCACACAAGCTTTCGGACATATCGTCCTTCATCAGGTAAGAGTAATAAACGCGCTGAGGATCCATATATACACAAAGCTGAAAAGAAAATTTACATAACTGCAAAAGATAAAAGTATTTAAAGATAAAAATAAGAACCAAATATGCTAAAAAGATTATAGGGATTAAATGCTAATAAATCTGGACTAAGTACATATGCACTATGAATGGTGTTAATCAAGGGCAGGTAAATGCAACCTATGGCTATTCACACAACATATGGTATTGTTCTGGTATATCTATATGCCTGTTGATGCTGTTTGTTTTTATTGACACAAATGCCTCTAGTAAAAGTCTTTGGTACTTATTATTGATATTGTTGTATAGAATGGATGGCTTTGTTAGATTGAATGTATGACCGGTTTGCATAGAATGACTGTAAATAGGGGAATTTAGGTTTTTATTAGAGATGTTTCTGGAATGCTCAACCATTCTGATGGCGACGGATCTACCCGTCTCCCCGACATAAGTGGCATTGCATTGGTCGCAAGAGACGGAATAGACAGCACCACCAGAACGGAGAGAACTCGCATGAAGGGAAGATCTGGTAATGGGGTGTCGGATTAGTGTGGCGATGTTAGGTGGGTTCTGGAAGTATGTTGTAATGCCATGTTGCCTTAAAAACCTGGCTATGGTGATAGACTGGGGGCAAAAAGGAAGGGAGCAAATATTTCTGTGTATAGCTGGAGCACTGTTGTGGTGAGGGTCATGCATGTGTTTAAGAATGAAGGGGGTCGGGTAGCCGGATTTGGATAAATATGAAAATATTTTAGCCTTTTCTATTGTTTGGAATAACGGGAGGGAACAATGAGTAAAGATACGTTTAGTGAGAGCTCTAACTGTATTGATTTTGTGTGGTGTTGGGCAATGTGACCGGAAGTTTGTGTGGTGTGGGGGTGTGTTGTTTTTATAGTATACTGTGGTATGGAAACTGCTGGGGGTGCGTATGACTAGTGTATCTAGGAAAGGTAGGACTGAGTGATTTTCTGTTTCATGGGTGAAGGCTATGTCTGGGTGGAAGGAGTTGAGGTCAGATAGGATGTGAGAGGCAGATACCTCACTTACCAAGCAAAAGGTATCATCGATGTACCGCCTCCATAGAAAGATGTCTGAAGAATGGCGTGAAGTGATCCATTGGTCCAGTGACCTCATGACAACCTCAGCCACCACGGTTGAGAGGGGGCTACCCATGGGGGAGCCCTTGGTCTGCTTGAAAAACTGGGTATCAAATGTGAAGGTGGACATGCCTAGGCATATGGAAGTGAGCTCGACAACCGTCTCCGCGGTGAGGGTGTCTAACAGGGGGGCATTTTCGAGGAAAGTGCGTAAACTATTAATGATCAAGGGGTGGGCAAGTGAGAGATATAGAGACGTTACATCGAAAGAAACCATTATGGACCTGGGGGGAGGTGTGAGGCTGGTGATATAGGACACAAACGAGGGGGAGTTTGCAATGGTATATTCCCATGGGGGAGACTGTAGAAGGGGGGTCAAGAAGTTGGACAAAAATTTTGACAGGGTATATGCCGGAGAGAGATGGTAAGATATGATTGGTCGGAGGGGAACATCGGGCTTGTGGATTTTTGGAAGGCCGTAAATGTAGGCTATTTGGGCGAGGTTAGCTGTGAAGTCGTTATATTGCTCTTTAGTGATCTGCTGGGACCTTTTTAATCTTAACAATAGTAAACGGAAATTCTTAACGGATGTTTTATGTTCCTGTTCAGTGATGGCAGAAAAAATGGAGTGTTGGTCGAGAACGTTTTGCATTTTTTGCTTGTAAACGGTAGTGTTGAGAATTACGGTCTGTGAGCCTTTGTCGGATTTTGTTATGACTATGTCTCTATTGCGTTTAAGACGGGAGATAACCCTATTCATGGCTAGGGACGGTTTAGGGATATTGCAGGGTCGTTGAAGGGTGGAGGTGACGAAATGCCTGATCCTATGGGTGTCTTGGTGGTTAAGGCCTCTGAGAGCGGGTTCCACACCAGCTATGATGCGAGGAATATCAGAAGGCCCAGGCAGTCTGTATTTTAGGCCCAATGACAGAATCTCAGCATCAGCAGATGGCAAGACATAGTCCGAGAGGTTGACCACTCCTTGGGGTGACTGAGGAAGATAGGCTTCTAGTAGATAGGCAGGGAAGTTGTACTTCTTGATCCAGTGATGAAGCTTGGAGTTGTGACGTTGCGTTATATCGTTCTTCTGATGCCGAATGTCCCTTGTGATGGATTGCAACAGATCGGCCATTTCTGGATTGGTTAGTAGCTGAGAGACCAGAAAGATCAATCCCTTGACGGACTTAGAAATAAATCGGATATTGGAGTGGCAACCTTTAATTCTAGACGATAACAGATGGAGTTGGGCGCGGCGTATGACGACGGATGAAAATGGATTGCGAACAGGATCCCTGATTCGAAGGGATGGAGGTATAAAATCAGCCGTTTCACACAGTTTGTTAAAGTTCAAATGGAGGCGCCATCTTGACAACTGTAACGATTTCTTTCGCAACTGATAGGTATAACGAGGTAGGTCTTCAGTGGAAGGATTCATGATGAATTCCAGGATAAAAAGCGTAAAAATGAGCGAATTAAGTAGAACTGCTCTTCACTGAAGGTTAATAACGAGTTTACAAAGTGGGAAGAGGAGCTTCTTTTTATTAGCATGCACACAAGCTTTCGGACATATCGTCCTTCATCAGGTAAGAGTAATAAACGCGCTGAGGATCCATATATACACAAAGCTGAAAAGAAAATTTACATAACTGCAAAAGATAAAAGTATTTAAAGATAAAAATAAGAACCAAATATGCTAAAAAGATTATAGGGATTAAATGCTAATAAATCTGGACTAAGTACATATGCACTATGAATGGTGTTAATCAAGGGCAGGTAAATGCAACCTATGGCTATTCACACAACATATGGTATTGTTCTGGTATATCTATATGCCTGTTGATGCTGTTTGTTTTTATTGACAAAATGCCTCTAGTAAAAGTCTTTGGTACTTATTATTGATATTGTTGTATAGAATGGATGGCTTTGTTAGATTGAATGTATGACCGGTTTGCATAGAATGACTGTAAATAGGGGAATTTAGGTTTTTATTAGAGATGTTTCTGGAATGCTCAACCATTCTGATGGCGACGGATCTACCCGTCTCCCCGACATAAGTGGCATTGCATTGGTCGCAAGAGACGGAATAGACAGCACCACCAGAACGGAGAGAACTCGCATGAAGGGAAGATCTGGTAATGGGGTGTCGGATTAGTGTGGCGATGTTAGACTGCCTGGGCCTTCTGATATTCCTCGCATCATAGCTGGTGTGGAACCCGCTCTCAGAGGCCTTAACCACCAAGACACCCATAGGATCAGGCATTTCGTCACCTCCACCCTTCAACGACCCTGCAATATCCCTAAACCGTCCCTAGCCATGAATAGGGTTATCTCCCGTCTTAAACGCAATAGAGACATAGTCATAACAAAATCCGACAAAGGCTCACAGACCGTAATTCTCAACACTACAGTTTACAAGCAAAAAATGCAAAACGTTCTCGACCAACACTCCATTTTTTCTGCCATCACTGAACAGGAACATAAAACATCCGTTAAGAATTTCCGTTTACTATTGTTAAGATTAAAAAGGTCCCAGCAGATCACTAAAGAGCAATATAACGACTTCACAGCTAACCTCGCCCAAATAGCCTACATTTACGGCCTTCCAAAAATCCACAAGCCCGATGTTCCCCTCCGACCAATCATATCTTACCATCTCTGGCAGATACCCTGTCAAAATTTTTGTCCAACTTCTTGACCCCCCTTCTACAGTCTCCCCCATGGGAATATACCATTGCAAACTCCCCCTCGTTTGTGTCCTATATCACCAGCCTCACACCTCCCCCCAGGTCCATAATGGTTTCTTTCGATGTAACGTCTCTATATCTCTCACTTGCCCACCCCTTGATCATTAATAGTTTACGCACTTTCCTCGAAAATGCCCCCCTGTTAGACACCCTCACCGCGGAGACGGTTGTCGAGCTCACTTCCATATGCCTAGGCATGTCCACCTTCACATTTGATACCCAGTTTTTCAAGCAGACCAAGGGCTCCCCCATGGGTAGCCCCCTCTCAACCGTGGTGGCTGAGGTTGTCATGAGGTCACTGGACCAATGGATCACTTCACGCCATTCTTCAGACATCTTTCTATGGAGGCGGTACATCGATGATACCTTTTGCTTGGTAAGTGAGGTATCTGCCTCTCACATCCTATCTGACCTCAACTCCTTCCACCCAGACATAGCCTTCACCCATGAAACAGAAAATCACTCAGTCCTACCTTTCCTAGATACACTAGTCATACGCACCCCCAGCAGTTTCCATACCACAGTATACTATAAAAACAACACACCCCCACACCACACAAACTTCCGGTCACATTGCCCAACACCACACAAAATCAATACAGTTAGAGCTCTCACTAAACGTATCTTTACTCATTGTTCCCTCCCGTTATTCCAAACAATAGAAAAGGCTAAAATATTTTCATATTTATCCAAATCCGGCTACCCGACCCCCTTCATTCTTAAACACATGCATGACCCTCACCACAACAGTGCTCCAGCTATACACAGAAATATTTGCTCCCTTCCTTTTTGCCCCCAGTCTATCACCATAGCCAGGTTTTTAAGGCAACATGGCATTACAACATACTTCCAGAACCCACCTAACATCGCCACACTAATCCGACACCCCATTACCAGATCTTCCCTTCATGCGAGTTCTCTCCGTTCTGGTGGTGCTGTCTATTCCGTCTCTTGCGACCAATGCAATGCCACTTATGTCGGGGAGACGGGTAGATCCGTCGCCATCAGAATGGTTGAGCATTCCAGAAACATCTCTAATAAAAACCTAAATTCCCCTATTTACAGTCATTCTATGCAAACCGGTCATACATTCAATCTAACAAAGCCATCCATTCTATACAACAATATCAATAATAAGTACCAAAGACTTTTACTAGAGGCATTTGTGTCAATAAAAACAAACAGCATCAACAGGCATATAGATATACCAGAACAATACCATATGTTGTGTGAATAGCCATAGGTTGCATTTACCTGCCCTTGATTAACACCATTCATAGTGCATATGTACTTAGTCCAGATTTATTAGCATTTAATCCCTATAATCTTTTTAGCATATTTGGTTCTTATTTTTATCTTTAAATACTTTTATCTTTTGCAGTTATGTAAATTTTCTTTCCAGCTTTGTGTATATATGGATCCTCAGCGCGTTTATTACTCTTACCTGATGAAGGACGATATGTCCGAAAGCTTGTGTGCATGCTAATAAAAAGAAGCTCCTCTTCCCACTTTGTAAACTCGTTATTAACCTTCAGTGAAGAGCAGTTCTACTATATTGTTTTAGTTGGTAGCAGGCGTAGATTTAAAAATACCAAAAACTTAATTTTTATTTAAATGAGAATTTTGAGTTATAGGTTTCATTTAAAAAAGACATCATTAAAAACCAATATTCAAAAAGGTGTATAAAGTAATGCGGAGTGATTTAAAAATAATATTTAAAAATATTTAGAGATATAAAATTATTATGAAAATGTATAAAATTAAACTTTTTTTTTGTCATAAAAATGAAATTATAGTTTTTTTCACGATGTGAAGGATTAATTTTAAAAGAGCTGAAATAGTTAAATTATAATTTATATAATTTATAATTATTATTATAGGTTAACTGGCCTATAATGAAGCATTATAGATAATTGATAGACTTAGAATATAGTAGGATGGGTATAAAATTGAATTGAGGAAACTTTAATTAAAATATAAGCCAAGAAATAAAACATTGTTATAAATGAAATATGATATGGTTATCTAATTGCAGGGGCTAAACGTAAAATACAATAAATGAGAAAAAATCCACTTAACTAACATTGGGATATTTAAGTTAAAAATGAGTTGTACTTACATTACAAAAGTGTCAATTATAGTGTAATTTGAAATTTCGTTGGTTGATGTGGCCATGGTCACGTACTTGGTGATGGTTGGAGAAGGCGTGAGGAAGAAGTTCTCGTCGTCAGGTGGATTGTGGATGTTTGCGGCGAGCACATTGGATTTGTAATGGCGAGTGGGTTGAAAGGTTTGTGGTTTTTAAAAGTAGGCAATCTACCTAAGGCTGGAAGTGGTGATGTCTTGAATGTGTTCCGCGAGTTGTGCCACGATGTCCGTGGCTGTGGGTGGCATGGTGGTGATCTTCGGCGTCGCTCTGTTCTCCAAGTTCTATCCTCCCTGCGTTGTCCTCGGTAAATCCTGACGACTCTCCGTAGTAATGTAGTTGTTGTTATAATGTAGGATGACGGTAGTGTGGCATGTTAGTTGCAGTCGTGGTGGCCACAATGTTTAGAGTGGTTTCAGGCGTTAAATTGGGATTGCACAAAAGGACGAGGCATGTTGGATGTCACCATAGAGATGGCGAGAGAGTAAGTGAAGCCAACACCGGTCAAGGCAGATCTGTCTAGAGGGGTCTGTCAAAAATCATGTCCCAAAGCGGCCTAATCTGTTTGAGCAAGAAAGGAGCACACCTGGGAACCCGACTTGTTTTTCGGACCTTTTTCCTCTATTGGCGCCGACTGTCACTTATTCGAAAGATTATTTCTGTCACTTTGGCAATTACATTATAACTATACAACACATGAGGACATAGATATGTTGGAATATATTACAACATATATATTTATATGTCGTAGCTGTCGTGGTCGAGTGAAAGGGCGCGACCGTTGTACATGTATGCGTCAAAAAAGAACTTGTTCGACACTCGTGAGCGCGCGCGCACGCGGCGGAGGCGTGGCCTTCGCCCGCGCGCGCTGGCGGCCAGATTTATTTTGTACAGATTTATACATGGAATAATTTATATTTACAATTTAACATAATAATTATGGTGAAAATAAATTATACATTTTGGATATTATACATATTATGACAGATGGAACCTGTGTGGGATAGATAAATTTAAAAGTATTTTAAAATTATTTAGTTGAGATTGGGAGGCAATTTTATAAATTGAATTCTGATACTATGGTACAAAAATTCAAAAATTGTGTGATATTATACTAAAATATATACAATTAGAGATGAAAACAACAATAAATCTGATATATAATTCATAAGATAATAAAGTTTTAAATGTAGCAGGATACGAACCTGTGTGATGTGGCTATGAATGTGTATCTGTTTGTGAGAATGTTCTGTGTATGAGAGGATCTCCTGCGCTGGAGTGTTGGTGGATTGGTGATGGGCTGAGCATCCTCCTATGTACCGTACTCTCCATAGGGAACGTACGAAAAGGGGTGTTAAAAGGTGCTCAAGCATTAAAAGGAATGAATGATTGATATGGCAGGATACGTTTGAGGTATAAAGACTTGGTCGTGGCGAACAATTTGGTAAGATGATCCAAATTAGGCCACTGGAGTCCTCGGAAGGTTTCTCGTTTGGGATGGAGAGAAAATGGGACGGTGGTGAAGTCAATGAATTAGCGAAAGGAGAATATCTCTTGATGTTGGTGTGTGATAATGGTTTATTGCAAATGGTCAGAGGGAAACGTACTGAATTCTGTGACGTACATCCTGAACGGATCGTTTCCAGACGGGTCTGTGACTATTAGTAATCCTGCTGACAACTCAAAAGGAAATGAATTTGAGAAAAACTATTAGTACGGGGTGGTCAATGGGCAACACAGGTGGTGTTATTCTAATTAAAATATATTTCCGCCATGCTATATAGGAATTCTCTGACAATAGAATCTTATGGGGGGTCATCAATCCTAATGTCGTGGTCACCATCTTTTTCTGAGTGATTAATGAAGTCCTTGAAGGTGTTCCAAAGGACCATCGAAAGCTCTTCAAAACAATACATCAAGATTGATTGAATTTGTCTTAATCGGGACGACGGTAATAAAAAATCAGCAAATGTATAATTGTCATGGAGACGTTTGGGTTGATACACGCCATTGTGAGGAGGGATAGAAAAAATATTAGGAATTGTTTAATCCTATTGAAATATTTAACTATGGGCAACGGTACTAACGTATATTTTCTTATGACTGACCTATTTTCTAATTTCACATTGTCACAGTTAACAAGGAGAGCACTGAATATAGGGCTAATTTGCGGAGTATGATTACGTGTTGGTGAGGATGGGAGCACTATCTTCGTTGTCGGGGAAGGTTCTAATTGGATAGCAATCTTTGGGATGGTGTCAGGAGTAGAAATGTATCTGGCTGTTAATGTTGGTTCGTCAATATCTAATAAAAAAAATATATCGGGGTTCATATGATTAAATGGGTTACTTAATGTAGATGCAAAATTCTTATAATCATCATGAAATATTTCAGGGGGGAAATGATGGTAAATAAAATGTGATTTTGGCGCGCTATTGTTGTTCGTTGAGTGAGGTGTGAAGATGTACTTAGTGTCTTCGGAATAGAGTGTTTCAATTTCTTTACGTGGATAATTTCCGTCTCTAAGTTTTGAGCTTGATTAAGTCTATTGATTCTAACTGTATAAGGAGATATCACCTTAATTATCTCATATGGTCCACTGAGTAAGGCACTAATTTGCCCGTATTGGAGTGTTGGTAAATTTTGGTAAGGACTAGATCGCCTACCTCAAAGTCGGGGGACCTGTGATTTTTATCATATCTGATCTTATCTAGTTTATGACGTTCTTTCGTTCTCTGTAATGCTAGGCGTCTAGATTCAGTGATCGATGGATAAGGATCTAGATTTTGTGACAGTTCTTTCAGCAGGGAGCCGTTCATAAGATATAATGAGGGAAATCCCGTGACAGAATGAGGGGTATCGTTATATGCCTTAACTACTTTGGATTGGAGCATAGTCCAACTAGCTCTTGGATGTTGAAGATGGAGGAGCCTAAGTTTTCCGGTCAGGGTTGCGTTCAAGGTTTCGGAAAACCCGTTTGCTTGTGGATGGTTGCTGGTAGTGAGCATTGGTTGGATGTTATGGGAGATTAGAAATCGTCTAAACATCGGTGATGTAAAAAGGCAGGGGCTCTATATATAAGGAGACGCCTCAGACAACCACTTTGTAGCACCCTTTTTATTACTTGAATATATGTGGTCGTACTGGTGGAACGAGATGGAAATGTCCATGCGAATCGAGTCGCGTGGTCTACTACTACATGCAGGTAATATTTGCACTCCAGTAGTGTCCATAGAGACCAGATCGAATGGCAGTGGGGTTTATGGCAATTCTCCCAACTCTCCATACTTCGGTCCTTCTGGAGTTTTGCTCATTTGACAGATGCTACAATTCTTAACGAAGGCACGAATGTCTATCGACATTCCGCTCCAAAAGTATTGGGCGGAGATGATTCTATTCAATTGAGAAATTCCTGGATGGTTGAATTTCTGGTGGGCTTCTCCAAGTATGGTGGGTCGTAAGGATGGCGGAACAACTATTTTGCTCACACTACATCTGGTGACGGTAGTCAGGCCTGAGGTTTGGTGAACATACTTGGAAATATCCCGAAACTCACTTTGGTACATTTTTTAATTGCGTGGCGTCAAGAAAGCCACAAAACGGATTTCGGGATAATAGGTCAGCCTCTAGTTGTTTGATGCCTTTGATGAACTTCACCTGATAGTCGTAGACTGATAATCTCAAACTCCATCGAAATAGTCTTCCTGTCGGATTTTTGATGTTTTTCAGCCTCTGTAAGGCGCAATGATCGGTGAATAGAGTAAAACAATTTCCCGCCAGATAGACCTTGAAATGATCTACTGTTTCAATTATGGCCAGACACTCTAATTCGGTAATGGTATAACTGCGCTCGTATTTGCTCAGAGTGCGGCTATAATATTGTACTGGATATGAGTTTCCATCTGGAGAGAGAGAGAGAGAGAGAGAGAGAGAGATGGAGTTGTTCCAGTACTCCTCCTATCCCTTGCAAAGATGCATCAGAGTACACTTGACAGGGCAAATCTGATTTATAAAGATGAATAATGGGACCTGATGAAAGTAGTTGTTTGAGTTTGTCAAACGCCTTCTGACAGTGTGACGTCCATTCCCATTTAACGTTCTTTTTCAAAAGTTGATTTAGAGGATTTCTAATGCGCGCATAATCTGGAATAAATTTGTTGTAAACATTAATGGCCCCTAGGGGGGGAATGATTGCAAGGTTTTTACGTTAGTAGGGGGTTTCATTGCATTAATTACATATATATTCCTAACAAGTGGAGTGCAGGTACCTGACCTAATCTTATATCCCAGGTAGTCAATAGATGTCCTGAAAAACTGGCATTTATTATGATTTAATTTTATATTTTCTAATTAAAAAAAAAATGAAAAAATTCCTGTAAGTGTCCTAAGGGTTCCTCTAAACTGTTAGAATGGATTATGAAGTCATCAAAATAATGATTAGCAAATGTTAATTTGTGTTTCTGTATCAATTGATTTAACTGCCTTTCGAATATTAGGGGACTTAATTTGAGACCAAATGGTAGTCTATTAAAATGATATTGCCCCAGGTGGGTTACAAATGAAAGTAGGGGCCTAGATTCAGGATGGATCGGAATATTCCAGAAGGTGGAGGTTATATCTATGGTGGAAAAGTATTTGGAATTAGATAATTGATCTAGTACTGTTTCTATTAGTGGTATGGGATAATTATCTACAGACATTAATTCGTTAAGTTTTCTAAAATCTACACAAAAACGTTTCGAGCCATCCCTTTTTCTAACAAGTGTTACGGGAGCGGCATATGGCTATTCGATGGTTCAATTATTTCATTTTCTAACATTTTCTCTATTTGATATTTTATTTCAGGGTAATCGCTATATGGTATTCTATATGGTCTTAGTGTTATAATCTTATCACTGTTAGGTATAATTTTAACCGGGTCGATATTTAAAGCAGGTACTGAAAACTTATCAATAGGAAACAAACCAATATTTTCTCTAATAATATTTTTACATTCATTTATTAGATGAGGATGTGCAGCTATATAAATTTCCACATTTGTGGTACTATTAAGGTTTTCATGAGCAAAGGAATGAGTAGTGTGGGGTATGGTATGGTTTTTAGGGTCGGGTTGAATTGTAAAGTTTTATAATGATGGCATAAAATAATCTTTAAAACAATATTGTGACTGTGCTAACATGATATTATCCTGATATATTTTTTTCGAAAAAAATCAATAGTTAATCGAAATATCCCCAATGAATTTAAAGAAAAATGCCAAATGGTAGATCTTGATCTATTATATAAAATAACAAGTGTTCCTTAATGGATCCTACAGTAACCAAAATAAATGCAATTCCCACAGGCTGGATATTATGAGACAAAATAGAGATTCACCAGTTGTGCTTGCACAGGTTGTGGAAATGCAATTTAACAAAAATGGCATAAATATATATTTTATTTTGCAAGTCCTAATAGTAACATCATTATTTAAAGGTAACATTTTAGTTCCTAATGTTTTGAATTATTTTGAACAAATATTATTATTGTTAGCGCCAGTATCTATTAGAAATGTAAATAAATGTTTGGCTAGTAGCAACTTGAGAGTTAGGGTACTTACGCCGTTAATGGCGTGTGGGTTGTACTTCTGGTTACTTGGTAGCGCTGTCTCTTGGGTCACGAAAATACCGCGGCGGTGTCGATAGTCGAGGATGATCGGCACGCTGCCCAGGCAAGGTCGACCGTTTTGGGCACTGATTGTTCCAGTGGGGCTCTTGTCAGTGCTTGCATGGTGTAGGCGGGGTGGAGGGAGACTTTCCTGGTCGCTTCTGGTTATGAAGGACATCTTCGGATGAGCTCCTTAACGGATTGTTTGTTTGTCTACCGGATTGGCGCGGAGATGGGCGTTCTGTTGGAGAGGAAATGCCGGGACGACTCGGGTCTCCGCCGATCCCATAGATTCTTCTGGCCAGAGTAAACCATTCCGACGGGCTGTTGGGTGTTGCAATCAGTAGGAGATTGCGACTGTAGGAGGGCTTTCCTTGAGTGAGAGCATTGACCATTTCCTTGCGGTCGATGTTGAGCTGCGTACTCATGCGTACCTTCTGTATATAGTATTCTTGTAAGTCTTGAGGCCCACAACGTAGTTGATAGAATTCTTGGTAGGTCGGTGTCTCGGGTAGGGGGTACAGATCCTCAAGGACCTGTTTGATCCTCCAGTAGGGTTCGTGGAGGTAGTCCATAGATTGAAGTGTTCTCCGGGGCTCTCCCTCTAGCGCTGCCACTACCATGCGCCCTTGTTCGTCACAGCTGCTGTTTTGGAATTCCGGGGACCTCTCCATCTCTCTTAAGAACGACGCCGCGGAACTGGAACCGTCAAATCTGGCTGCGGTGGTGGGCGCGTCCCGCCCTAGTCTTCTCATCATCGCTGTTAGTGCGTCTATCACCGACTTATTCTCTTGAGCTAATTCGGCCTCTTCCTGGCCTGCTTGTCTCTTTGCCTTGCCCATTCTCTTGAGGTTCTATATCCTGTCGACTCTTATTTGATGTAGCTGTCGTGGTCGAATGAAAGGGCGCGACCGTTGTGCATGTATGCGTCAAAAAAGAACTTGTTTGACACTCGTGAGCGCGCGCACGCGGCGGAGACGTGGCCTTCGCCCGCACGCGATGGCTGCCAGATTTATTTTGTACAGGTTTATACATGGAATAATTTTTATTTACAATTTAACATAATAATTATGGTGAAAATAAATTATACATTTTGGATATTATACAAATTATGACAGGAACCCGACTTGTTTTTCGGACCTTTTTCCTCTACTGGCGCCGACTACCTCTCATTCGAAAGATTATTTCTGTCACTTTGGCAATTACATTATAACTATACAACACATGGGGACATATATATATTGAAATATATTACAACATATATACAGGGTCCATTATGAAAGTAATGAGCATAATGTTATTGTGACGCGACAATAGATGGCAGCACGGTAAAACCGTGGGAAATGTGGTGGAGGGATATGCCCTTTCAATCCATCCGGTTGTCAGTTGAGTTCGAGCAGTGTGAGGGGAGATACATGCCTCCTCTTGAAGTGTGTTTTCAACTTTTGTAACATAGCGCGATGGAGCGTTCGCTTGAACAACGATACGCCATAAAGTTTTGCGTGAGGCTTGGAAAAATGCAACCGAAACATTCCAGATGCTGCAAAAAGCCTTCAAGGACAATTGCATTTCAAGATCACAGTCTGGGAAGTGGCACAAGGCGTTCAAGAAGGGACGGGAGGAGGTCGCCGACGAACCCCGTTCAGGACGCCCAACAACAACCAGAACTGACAAGAACGTGGATCGTGTGCTCGAAGTTTTGTGTACCGACCGTCGATTAAGCATCCAGCAAATTGCTGACACATTACACATGTCCACATTGTGGTACATGGGATAGTGACCGAGGATCTGCAAATGCGTAAGGTCTGTGCGAAGCTTGTGCCAAAAGTGTTGACGCAAGACCAGAAAGAACTTAGAGTTTTGCGCTGTCAAGAATTGTTGATTTGATTCAAAATGAACCGGACTTTCTGAACTCTGTAGTAACCGGAGACGAATCCTGGATGTTTGAATACGACCCAGAGTCGAAAAGGCAGAGCTGTGCATGGCACACAGAATCATCCCCACGCCCCAAGAAAGCGCGAATGAGCAAGTCGCGCATCAAAACGATGATCTTCTTTGACATCTGAGGAATAGTCCATTGTGAGTTTGAACCGCAGGGACAAACTGTAAACTCAGCCTTTTACCTGGAGCTGCTCAAGAGATTGAAACGCCAGATCGCACGCGTGAGGACTGACATTAAAGACAAGGTCAAGCTCCACCATGATAATGCCACCAGCCACACAGCCTTCATCATTACCAACTTCCTGGCCCGGAGCAACACCCCGGTGATCCCTCACCCCCCTTACAGTCCCGACTTAGCTCCATGTGACTTCTTTTTGGGTCCGCGACTCAAGAGTGAAATGAAAGGAAAACATTGGGAAACCGTGGAAAACATCCAACACCATGTTACAACGTTCCTGAGAAGTATTCCTGTCGAGGAGTTTCAGGGTGCCTTTCGGGCGTGGCAAACGCGTCTCCGCAAGTGTATTGATGCAGGAGGAATGTATTTTGAAGAATATTGAACATTTGCACAAATTACGATCAATAAATTTATTTTGCCAGTAAATGCTCATTTCTTTCATAATGGACCCTTTTCTTCTATAACTCTTTATTATATATTTTTCTTTTATTTAGCACTATATAATTTTATATGGTCGATTAAAAAAGGTAGTTTCAATCTCAATCTCTCTTTATCTCTGGACATAAAGTCGGTGTTCGACACTCTAAGCAAGAGCTACCTATTCGCCCTGCTGGAGAATATGGGCCTACCATCTACCTTCCTAGGGTGGATTTATGCCTTCTACGGGAGAGCAGACGCCTCCATACGGGTTGGAGATGTCTATACTAGAGCCTTCCCGCTTATCAATGGGGTGAGGCAGGGCTGCCGTCTGAGCGCCGCGCTCTTCAGCATCGGAGTTGGGCCACTGCTACGCCGCCTCGAGACGATCTTGGGCCACGGCAGCGTGGTCGCCTATGTGAATGACATCGCACTCCTTATCAGAGACGACGCTCAGTTTGAGCTCGTGCCCCTGATATTCAAAGAGTTCCGCATAGCCTCCGGGGTGGCTGTCAACTACAGCAAGAGCTGCGGGCTCTGGTGCTGTTCCTGGAAGCATTGGACGGATTCTCCCCTGGGAACCTCTGGACTTCCGAGTCGCTGACCGCCCTGGGCTTAACAAACTTTTTCAGGAATACCGTCGCCTCCCAGGCCTCACACCTGATGGGGCTGCTGGAGCGATGTGGTCACCCCTTATCTGTGGCCTGTCGCTGGTGTATCGTTCCCGCACCACCTCCACGGCTACCTTCCACCTGTAACCACCATCGGCCGGCTGCAGGCGCGCTTCGTGTGGGGTACGAGCCGAGTCTCGTGGCTCCCCAGACCCATCCTGGCTCGTCCAGTTTCCGAAGGTGGCGTCGGCCTGCTTGACATCGCGGGCCAGTTCGGCTCGCATGCCTGAAAAGAGTCCAGGCATCACTGCGCGGCGCCGCCAACGGCTACTCAAGGCTGTTCCTCAGCCGGGGGGGGGGGGGGGGGGGGGGGACTAACACCGCCGGCTCCTGACGTCTAGCTCTCGCCTAAGAGAAGGAGTCTGCTGAGCCTGTGGGAGACCGCCTCAAGTGTCTTTGAGCTAGACCACAGGGTTCTGCATCCCGCCATCCTGAGGTCCCTGCGCCTTCGAGATGACAACAGGTTCCTTCGGCCACCAGACCTCTGGCTCCCGAGCGCTGGTTTACAGGCAACTGTTGGTGACTTCTCCGATGGCGCCCCTGCCCTAAGGCGCTCAACGCGAGCCGCGCACCTGGTCACGCAGCACCTGGAAACCTTCTGCCAGCATCTCCTGCGGGAAAACGCCAGCTCCAGCTATCATGCGGAGTACGAGGAAGAGACCTGCGGGGATTGGCAACCCCCATTGCCCACCTTATCAGACAGAGGACTCGGGCACTGGACTCGGCACGGCTGCAGGAGCATCCTGTTGCCGAGCTTGCTTCGCGGTGGACCTCCACCGTGGATGTGCCTCGCTCCATCCCCTGGGCTGACCTGCGTCACAAATGCTTCTCGGGGCACAGGACAGATATCGCCCTACGGCTGGCCTTCCACGCCCTACCCCATCCTGCCTAGAGGCGTGCCACCTGTGCCGCCAGTGGGTCCAGCGACGGGCCGCTGACCCACAGATTTTGAAGTTGCCGAGCCGTGCGACCCCTGCTTCAGGAGGTGTTCGCCTCCTGTGAAGTGACCCTGGATCAGCAGGCCTAGATGTTTGGTGTCGGCCTCCATCCCGAGTCAATGAAGTTGAACAGTGTGGCGAAGGCTACCATCTACAAGTACCATCTTGGTTTTGAGGTGGGTAACTCCAGCTACTTCATCGAGCTGCCCACTCTGTTGAAAAAACACTCGCAGTTCATCGGTGTCAGAGTTTTTCCCGCGGTGGGCGCCACCAATGAAGACCTTGTAATTATTGTATATATATATATTATATATGTGATAATCTGTATATAGCAATATTTAACTCCACAACAATCTATGCAATGTATCGTCAAAAGATTTAATAAAAGTTAGGCTTCGCGAAAAGGGAAATTACAATTAACATATTTGCATCTTCCAGGAAGTAAAGGTCACTGCCCTGGACCCATAAAACTTAAGTTCAAAGGCCTTATTCTTCCTGGAAGATTGCAATCATGGCGACAATGGAGGTACTAAGCCAATCACAGTTAAGCATGACTGTTAGGTTTTTTTATTATTATTATTATTAATGTATTTTATTAATTAATTATAATTCATATTCATAGAATTTTATTGTTACTTATCATAATTTTTTGTTGTTTTTTTTACTTCTTCTGTTTTCTTTTGCGTTATTAATACAGCTAAATCGCATTAAATCGTAGTGTATCTAAACTATTTAAACGTACAGCTCTGCTGGGTTAGAGGCCACAGCGGCATAGAAGGCAATGAGCATGCAGATAAATTAGCCAAGGCAGCAGCTGATTCAAACTTGCCCATATCCTACTCCACTCTATCCAAAAAAGTTTGTTCGAGCCCGCAGCGAACAGTATTCACTCCAACTCTGGAAGGAATTATATGTCACAGATCACTCCACAAGAAACTTCAGGAGAATAGCTGCATTCCCAAACACTCTCATGGCGATCCTGCCCAAAATAAAATTTTGTGGCACCACTTCCACAATCCTCACAGGTCATGGTTTGTCAAAGCCGATGCTGCAAAATTATCTAGAGACGATCCTACCTGCCCACACTGCCACGAAGAAACCAAACTGTCGACCACCTTCTCTTCAGATGTCCCGCCTACCACCTTCACAGGTTCCAAACAGCCACCCTCCTAGGAATAAATATATTTGTCCCTGAAGACCTGCAGAACATCGCCAAGCTCAAGTCAGCCTGGCGACACCTGATAAACTGGATGTCTGCTGCTACCATTAGACGTGAAGTCTAAAGACCAACCCGGATAGTTGGCGACTTTAGTATGCTCCAGGAATCCGGGTTACCTAAATAAATAATAATAATCATAGTGTAATTCTCTTTTGTTGTTTGAAATAAATCGATTGAATCGAATTGAGTCAGCTCGTTCTTTCTAGAAGAAACTTCATAGAAAACGTGCTAACATTTTTTGGTGCCGAAACCCGGGAAAGAAGTAGAAGAAATAGAAAGTTCTTAGAAGCCATAGAAATAAAGAAAGGTAAGGTTTTGAATACTAATCATTAAAATATGGAAACAGAAATCTTAATTTTTGAATCTCTTATTAAAAGTTTAGAATTGATAAAAGCAGATGTAGAATATAATTTAGAAGGCAATGATAAATACGCACTTATGTAAATAAAGAAGACTTGTTAAATTTAAAAGCTAGCTTTGATAATCAATATGTGAAATTAGTAAAATATAAAGGCATTAATGCTGAATAAAAATTTAAGGTATCCTTTGAGGCAAAGTCTAAAATCAATTCTTTTTTGATAAAAATAACTAGATCGCTGGGGAATTTAAATAAAAATACATTTTCTGGTGAAACCAATTTAGAACTTCCCAAATTTCAATTGCCCACCTTTAGTGGTGATATTTCAAATTGGCTGAGTTTTAAGGAAATTTTTAATAGATCTATTGATCAAAATCCAACACTGGGAAATTTTCAAAAACATCAATATTTAAATTCTGCACTTAAAGGAAATGCCGCTAGACTTATTAGGGCGTTCAATATTTCTGATGAAAATTATCCTATTGCCTGGCAAACCTTGGTCAATAGATTCGACAAAAAAAGTGAATTGGCTTTTAAACAAATTCAAAATTTGTTTGATCTAAAAAATGTAAAACAAGAATCGACTAAAGATTTACTTGATCTCCTGGACACTTGTAACCAAAGCATTCAGAATCTCTCTATCCTCGGATTGGAACGTAATAATTTATCAGATATGATATTAATTCATATAATTCAATTAAAACTTGATCGTTCAATAAGAAAGGAATGGGAGATGAATTTGCTTGAGAAAGAATATCCATCATATGAAAAGATTATTTCTTTCCTGGAAGTCTCGGGAGTTTTCAGAATAAAGAAAATTCAAAACAATTCAACAAAATTGAATAAATCCACTCATTCTCATTCAGCAACATTTGCCTCTGGTTCTAGTATAGATGGCAGAGTCAAGTTATGCGTCTTATGTAAAGGTGAACATTTTTTGTTAAAATGTCCTAATTTTAATGGTATGATGTTACCTGAAAGATGGACATTTGTAAAGGATAATCGTCTATGTTACAACTGTCTAAGATCTAACCATAGATAATCGTCATGTGTCTTCACGCAAAATTGCAAATCATGTAATAAGAGACATCATTTTCTTTTGCATCAGTTCAAACCGGAAATGTTAAGTCCTGTTGCGGACATATCTCCATTGACCCATTCCAGTGTCACATGTTTTGCAGACAACAAAATTCATGATCGGATATTACTCTCTACGGCTTTAATAAAGGTCAAATCGGAAAACGGGGTTCTTCAAACATGTAGAGCCCTCATAGATACAGGCTCTCAAAGGTGTCTTATAACAAATAGTTGTCGGAAGAAATTAAATCTTCCTCTTGCTGAATGTAAAACTACAGTTTTTGGTTTGGGAAACAAACTTGTAGAACAATCAATGGGTGAGGTCTCTCTCCAATTTAGCCCACATTTCTCAAACCTAATATTCAACGCCAATCCTATAGTCATTGATAAGATCACATCAGAATTGCCCAATTTCTTTATAGAAAAGAATATTTGGCCTTATTTGAAAAATCTTCTGTTGGCTGACCCCAATTTTGACAAATCTAGCCAGATTGATTTAGTGATAGGAGCAGAGCTTGCTCCATGCTTATTTAACGGGAAGGTTAGATTCCAAAATTTATCTGGACCCACTGCGTGCGGCTTCAAATCGGGATGGTTACTTACAGGTAAAATATTACTGTCAGGTGAAAATTCCAATCAAGATATAACTATGTTCGCGTCGGAGGAACAAGACAATTTTTTCAAAAAAATTCTGGGAGCTGGAGTCAGTACACTCTGCCAAATCTTTAACCAGAGAAGAAATTTCGTGTGAAGAAATATATATTAATAACCTCAAAATTCTGGAAGATGGAAGGTACTCTGTTGGGCTGCCATTTAGAACATTGCCAACTCTTGGCGAATCTAGGATCAATGCTCTGAAACGATTTCTATCACTTGAAAGAAAATTACAAAAATCTCCAAGTATCCTAAAACAATATTGTGATTTCATGGACGAATATCTTTTAATCAATCATATGGATCTTATTCCCAGTAATGAGCTGGATACACCTTCAGGACAATGTTATTATATACCTCATCATTGTGTTTTTGAGGAGCAAAGCACTACCACTAAATTGAGAGTTGTTTTTAATGCATCTTGCAAAACTAGCAATGGCAAATCTCTAAATGACTTTCTTCATGTAGAACCAAAACTACAACAGGATATCTTCAACATTCTGATAAGATTTCGAACACGTCCAATAGCTTTTTCAGGAGATATAGAGAAAATGTATCGCCAAGTAAGAATCGATTCTAGGGATTGTGATTTCCAGAGAATTTTATGGATAAAAAGCCCATCAGAACCTTTATTGGATTATAGACTCCTGACTGTGACACATGGATTGTCTTGTGCGCCATATCTCGCCATGCGTACCCTACATCAACTTGCAAGGTACAAGGTGTCAACTTTCCCAGTGGCCTCAAAAATAGTACAAACCGATTTTTATGTTGATATTTTGCTTTCTGGTGCAGACACAATTGAAGAAGCTACATGTCATAATCGTGAAGTCAATAATCTTCTTTCTTTAGCTGGATTTTCTCTTAGGAAATAGAGATCAAACGTCCCAGAGATACTTTCTGGATTTTCAGAACAGGTTGAAGATAGGCATAATCTTTGGGATTTTGAGAGTGATTCATGTGTCAAAATACTTGGTATTTGTTGGAATCCTTCCTTGGGGGGACATTTTTCAGATTATTGTTAATTACATTCCAGAACAAACGAATTCTAAAAGACATTTGTTGTCCCACATCTCCAGAATCTTTGATTCTATAGGCTGGCTGTCACCAGTTATTATTCGTCTTAAAATTTTGCTTCAATCACTTTGAAAACAGAAGTTGAATTGGGATGATCCCTTGCCTGATACTCTGTGCTCTCAATGGAAAAAAAAATCGAAAAGGAATTATCCGTATTAAATAAAATTTGAATTCCTAGATACTTCTCGTGCAGGGGAGCTTTACTTTCTGTTGAACTTCATGGTTTTTGTGACTCTTCAGAAGTTGCATATTCTCTGATTGCTTCCAAGACGAGGGTAGCTCCTCTGAAAATGATTTCCATACCACGGCTGGAGCTGCTCTTCTTCTCGCAACATTATATGATACTATATGCAATTCTTTATGCTTACAAATTGATAGAGTATTTTTATGGACTGATTTCAAAATTATTCTCAGCTGGATTAAATCTGAAACTAGACATTGGAAACCATTTGTCGGAAATAGGATTGCTGGAGTTCAAAGATTGATTTTACATTCTTCCTGGCATTATGTCATTTCGAAAGATAATCCTGCAGACTGCGCTTCCAGAAGTATAACTCCTTCAGAGCTGGTGGATCACTCTCTTTTGTGGCGAGGACCAACTTGGCTCTCGGATGTGAACTTTGAAGATCCAATTCAAACTCAATACTATTTTCCGAAATTTCAGGTGAAAGACGAAAAACTTTCTCTGTTTTTAATTCCACTAATCTTCTTTTCCCAGTCTTCATTTTCAAATGCACAAATATCAACGAACTTGTTAGAATTACAGCATGGATTTATAGATTTGTATTCAATGTCCAATGTTCTTTCAATGAAAGAAAGGACATCTATCTTCAAGCGAATTAACAAGTTCAATTCACAATAACATTCGTTTCATTTTAAAGTTCTGAATTTCAATCAGAAATTACCTGTTGCAAACAAAATAAATCTTTACCTACTAACTCAAGGATTTTATATTTGAATCCTTTCATTGATGAATCTGGACTATTACGGATTGGAGGAAGATTACGTCATTCAAATCTGCAATTTGATGAAAAGCATCCAATAATATTACCAAGAGATCATTTTATCACGGAATTAATAGTGCGACAGTGTCATCTGGATCATTTACATTCTGGTGTTAAACTGACCATGTCAGCACTACGATTACGATATTGGATTCCTGCAGGCAGAAGTTTGGTCAAGAAAATAATCCACCAATGCATGGTGTGTTTCAGGGCTAAACGCCAAGTTACCAAGCAAATCATGGGAGATCTGCCTATGCACCGAATTGTGAAATCAAATCCGTTCACTAAAACTGTAATCTACTTTGCAGGACCGTTTTTGATGAAACTAAACATCAAAAGATCTAAAAAATAAATAAAATCATATGTTGCTTTATTTGTATGTTTCTGCACAAAAGCAATTCATATTGCAATTGTATCAGACCTATATTCAGCGGCTTTCCTCGCAGCTCTCAAGCGGTTTATTTCTCGTCGAGGAAAACCTTCTGATATATTTAGTGATAACGGGACCAACTTGAGGGGAGCTAACAACATTCTCCGAGAGCAGTTTGATATATTGAAAGCTTCAACAATTCAAAAATTCATATCTAATGAACGAATCAATTGGCATTTATACCTCCTTCCGCCCCAAATTTCGGAGGTATCTGGGAGGCTGGAATAAAATCCTTCAAATTACATCTTCTCATATGCTTAAAGTCTCAGATACCCACATTTGAAGAGTTGAGTACTCTGACAACTCAAATAGAAGCTTGTTTAATTTCGCGACCTATTTGTCCTCTAAGTTCAGATTCAGACGATTTTAATCCTCTTACACCAGAATACTTCTTAATCGGCAGACCCTTAACTGCCCCTCCAGAATCTAATGATGATGATGATGTTCCGATAAACTACCTCGATCGCTGGAGCCTAAATCAAAAAATTAAAAATGTATTTTGGAAACGTTGGAATCGAGAATACCTCAACAATTTGCAACAACGCCTAAAATGGCAAAACTCCTCACCCAATAGGATGCCATATCACCACCAGCAATGTATTGGAGCCTTGGTCGCATCACCAAAGTATTTCCGGGAGCGGACGGAAAAGTTCGAGTCGTCGAGGTGAAGACCAAGCACCAAGAACGCTTTACTAGAACTATCTATAAAATAGTACCATTGCCTTTTGCTGAGGACTAAGTTATCCACCGGGGTGGAGTATGTTAGGTTTTATTATTATTATTATTATTGTATTTTATTAATTCATTATAATTTTCATATTCATAGAATTTTATTGTTACTTATCATCATTTTTTTTTTTTACTTTTTCTGTTTTCTTTTGTGTTATAAATACAACTAAATCGCATTAAATCGTAGTGTAATTTTCTTTTGTTGTTTGAAATAAATCGATTGAATCGAATTGAGTCAGCTCGTTCTTTTTAGAAGAAACTTCAAAGAAAACGTGCTAATAATGACAAATCAACAACCAATCATCTTTAAGCATGACCAACTGATAGCGAATCATCAGAGAGCACGTGGAAGGATCTCCACCAATGAAAAGCCGAGAGAGTTAATGACGATGATCTCGGACAAGGAGTTAAAAAGAAGGTAGGTGACCGTGCTAGAAGCAAGGTGTGCTCAGGTTAGACTCCTACCAAGGTAGTGTCCGCTCCATCATGTGAAAGGCCAAATACCTCTTCCAGTCTCATCACTCTCCCTTTCGCAAGGTCTATTTTCTATCCCATCAAGGTGTGCTCGTTCTTCCCCTGTGGAAAACCACCATTCGACCAAGACTGCGCCATCAATCACCAATCCAATCAAATCCACCCAACCACACAATTCACCAGGAGTCAACAGCAATCCGACAAGGTAAACACCAATCCTACATATATGTATATATGGTAATTTAAGCCAAGAACCTCATATTTTATATAATTTAACAAGATTGTCATGTTGAATAATAAAAACACATCTATAAATAATTATACACATGGTTGACATGTGCCATTACATCATCATATGTAATGTACTTTGTACAAACTGAGGATAAATAAAAAAAAACTCTGTAATAGATTAAGAGCTGAGCTAAAGCAAGAGATTGAGATAGAAGTCCAACGAGGCCTAGATGTCAGGGCGTTGCCAGAGTGTTCAATATCTATTCCTATCCACGCCCTTATAGCATCCGCTGAAATCTAATACTTCCTTTCGGCAGATATATTAACCTCCACCAGGGCCAGAAAAAAACAGTCACTTCACCATCAGCGGAAGCCCTCGTCGGTTGTGTCCAAGGTCCACCTCATCGACCATGTAGAACAGTAATATATTTTCTCAAATCTCCATCTTTCGCTCCTTAGCTCGACTTTTATCTGTTCACGGGTACTTTCCTAGTAGAACTGTGTCTTCGTTTTTGTGTATGGACATTCCCAAGCTTTCCACCCTACCTCGACCACGACTGCCTGTACTCTGTGAGAACTGTTTAAGGTCTTCCAAGATGCAGAGAGGTACTGGAAAACTCTCCACATCCTGACTGTTCCTCTCGGTTAACACAGTATAGCGAGAGTCGACGGGATCACACACCACAGATTAAGTCGACAGGATTCCACTACGACAGGATTCTACAAGAGTCGACATATATTTATCAATTATTTTATATATTTACATATCTATCTATTATATATATAAAAATGAAGGTATGTGTGTCTGTCTGTCCTTTATGCCTTACCAAACCGCTCATTGGAACGCCATGAAACTTTGGGAAGTTATTTAGTATAGTACTAGGAAGGTTTCTAGTAAATAAAAATTTTGAAATAACTTTTCGCCTAAAAATAATCAAGATAAATATTCTAATTTATCTGTTATAATTCAACAATCTGCTCTAAATTTTATCATGATGATACAATGATTTTGTAATGTAGAAAATTAGGAAAGACAAAATTCAGGATGACACGGCAATTTATTTGAGACAAGAATAATGATACAATTCCAAGGCAAGATACTATTCCCTTAACTTCCAATTACCGAGGGAACCAATTAATATTGATTTTATTCAACTTATCGAGTATTTTTCAAGGGACCGGGAAAAAATGTTCACTTTATAGAGAGATTCTTTAGACAAACCTTTACTCGGGTAAAACACGGGCGAAGCCGGGTACGTCCGCTAGAATTTATATATATAAATTATATTTATATTAATAAATACAAGTATCAGAGTAATCAACAATCAATTCTGTCATCGTTTGCTTCTGTGAATGGAATAAATACCCAAATATGGCCATTTCTAATATAAGCATCGATGGTTCAGTGGTAGAATGCTCGCCTGCCACGCGGGCGGCCCGGGTTCGATTCCCGGCCGATGCATTTTTTTTATACAATTTTTAAAACTCATTTATATTATTTTATTAAAATATACAAGTATCAGAGTCATCAATTCTGTCATGTTTGCTTTTGTGAATGTATGTAAATAATGGATTTCGTATTTTTTATTAATTTTTGTTCTGGCCTTTATTTGTTTAAATCTCTTTTTAAAAATCGTTTAAAATGCAGTCGCAATCATTAGCGAACACATATGTTTGCCTAATATTTCCATATGCTCTTTTATTTTTCTACAGAAAAATATTTACATGCCAGTATTTTGGAAGAATTTTTTTTATAAACCTTTTTTTTTTTTCTTACTGAGAAGATGGGCATCGCAGTCAGGAATATTTACAGTCAATCACTCAACTCAGGCAATTTCAAAGGTTAATGGGGGTTTGGTGGAAAAGCTGCCGTCTATTTAAACTATATTAATTTTGAAACAACTAAATGGATTTCAAAAAATAATTAAATCAAATACCTAAACACTAATATAATACATTTTTGCCATTACACACTTTTTTTTCTGTAGTTTATGTGTTTCTTCTGTATTGCTATTCTATGACACTTCTACTATTTATTATTGATGTACTTTCAGTATAAGGGATACTTCACTCAGGGGATTTCTCGGTCGAAGCCGGGTCATTCTTCTAGTATATGTATATTTTACATTATTTATTCATATATTTTTCGTTGTATAATCTTATTTATATTCACATATATATTTATTTTTATTTTATATCTATAAAAATGAAATCCAAAATCGATGTTTGTTATCGCGTTGCGCAAAATCTACAGAATAAATCATGATGAAATTTCTCATGTAGATAGCTGAAGTTTTCGTTTAACATATAGGCTATTCAAAAAACAAAAAGTTTAATGTGCTTTTTAAAAATATATATAAAACCAAAAGGCGTTAGTTCCAGCCTTTTACCGCTTGGGCGCAGCACTGGTCGCGACGATAAATGAATTTGATTGGTTAATAATTTACACGTGGTTTGTTTACACGATGAATGTTTTTAAAAGGTAAGATTATTCAATCGCCGTGAAACTTTAGGAAGTTATATATATATTTACTATACTACTGGGAAGGTTTCTGGTTTGAAATTGATTTGAAATAAATATTCTTTGCAGTTTTATTTGCAAATTTTCTACTTTCACTCGCAAGCAGCGCCTCTCGCGGCATCTGGTGAAATTATATTTATAAATTGTAACAATGCTTAAAATGTGTTCTAAGTATAATAAATTTAATTTGAAAATTTAGTAATATAATATTCCAATGACGTAAAAGAAACTTGGCATTTTAATATATTTTAAAGAAAATATTGTAACGTTTTTGTGTTAAATGTTAAAATGTAATGTTAAAATATATTTTTACATTGTTAATTTAATTTGATGTTGTTTTATAATAATGAAAATGCAAATAACGTTGTTGTTGTTTATTATCGTTTGTTTATATAAAATACTTTAATTGTATGTGATGATGATAACAAAAATTAATTTTTAAATTAATATATATAATTCATTGAGAAAAAAAGAAATAATTAATTATAAAATTCACAAAAGTGACAATATCTTAATTAAAATATAATAAATGTTTTCAAAATATTATGTGTTTCAAAAATATATTTAAACGCATATAACAATTATTATATTTATATACGTTTATAAATCAATATATAGATGGATTGGATGTTTTCTAGAATCGTTTTAACAAATATTCGTTAGGCAAACTTTTACTCGGATAAAAACCGGGCGAAGCCGGGTACATTCGCAAAATACAGTTATTTACAAGTCTACGTTTGTGGCAAGTAACTATTCCTTCAACTTCAAATTACCGAGCGGACCAATTAATACTGATTTTTTTCAACTTATCGAGTATTTTCAAGCGACCGGGAAAATTCTCAAATTATCGAGAGTATAGACAAGTATAGAGTTAGTAGGGATTGGATGTTTGCTAGAATCGTTTTAACAAATGTTTGTTAGGCAAACTTTTACTCGGATAAAAATCGGGCGAAGCCACATATATATACTTGTGTGCTATGCACGCCCTCAATATGTAACTAATCTCGCTTAAATTTAAACAGGACAGAGAGTTAAATCTGGAATAGTTTTTTGTCGCACTTTAACCAAGAAAAATTATAATTAACCAAGTACTGAGCAACAATATTTTTTTAGTCAGAAATGATAATGACAATATTGCTGTATCATGCTTGATTGACATAAACAAAATGCTTTAGGGGAATATTCACTATAGCAGTCCACGGGCGTAACCATAAAATAATTTTTAGTAGTCAGGAACAAAATTCTACCAGCGAAACATACACTCGAGCAGAAAACACACGAAGCCAGGTCATCTCTATATATAAAATACTAGCCGAATGACCCGGGAAACGCCCGTGTTTTACCCGATTGAATGTTTTTATTCAAATACTATTTGTTACAATTATAAATTGGTGCCTTAAATAAATGCATATATGTAATGTTCCTCTTACTGTAATGATCCTGTCGACTTATGTCGGATTGCTGTCGACTCTCTGTGATGTGCAGTCGTGAATGATTATTGTGCAGTCGTGATGATGATGTTGGTGGTAAAGCACACAGAGACGAATCAAAGAAGAATCCAAGGCATCGGGGAGAGAACGTAACAACCTTGCGGCCAACAGCCGCGCACTAGCTCCTTTCTGTCCTGCTGCTAACCAACTAACTGAACTAATTGACTAACACTGTAACTGACGAAACTTTCTAACGACCCCTATATATAGCAACCCTCAACCGTCTACCTTGGCCTTGACTCTCATTGGCTGCGGCAAGTTCTTTGTTAACTCAGGCTTAACGGCGCGCCTCGGCAAGTCTCGGCACGTCTCAACATGTCTCGACACGTCTCAACATGTCTCGACACGTCTCAACACGTCTCGTCTTTGATCTTAGGTTTTTGGTCTCTATAGTGACCTTGGTTGCTACGTTCTCTGGAAGCCTTTGTATTTATTTAAACACACCAAATCGATACATACAAAGTTAATGGTTTAACAGAGGATTGGGTAAAATGATTGAAAGTTAACATAGAGTAGGGGGTGTAAGAAGGGGGGGGAGTATATACACAGGTGTTTTATCATTAAATTACCACATATATTAGTTAATAACTATAGCCTATGTGCTTTATCTGTCTATGTACTGTTGGCTTCCGTAGGCGTCTCTTACTGGGAAAAAGAAAGAGAGGATTCCATTTAGTTATTAACTAATATATGCATTTATTTAAAGAGCGACCCGCTCCAACACAATAGTTACAAAAACCAATAGAAGAGCGCCATTCCAAAAAAAGCAAACGGTGACAGAGATGAAAAATTATTAAGAACGCATGACGCTCGTAACTGTATATAGAATCGTTTCTCGGCCTTTTGGCTAATATATTGTAGTATATCTCTAGATATTATTATTTATATATATCTTTTTAAAAATCTATTTAGTAGAGAGAGTGGTTATGTTTTTTCAAAAATATATTTTATATCCTTCCTTCCTTTCCTTTCTTTTCCTTTATCCTTTTATATCTATGAAAATGAAATCCAAAATGATATTTGTTATCGCGTTCCGCAAAATCTACCAAATCAATCATTATGAAATTTCGCATGTAGGTAGCTAAAGATTTATTTTAACATATAGGCTATTAAAAAAACTAAAGAGGTTAATATGCTTTTTTTTTAATGTAAAACCAAAAGGCGTTAGTTACAGCCTTTTCCCGCTAGGTGCAGCACTGGTCGCGATGATAAATGAATTTGATTGGTTAATAATTTTGCACGAGTTTGTATGTTTACACGATGAATGTTAGTTTGTTTACACGATGAATGTTTTTAAAAAGGTAAGATTATCCAATCGCCTTGAAACTTTTGGAAGTTATTTATTATACTACTTGGAAGATATCTGGTTTGAATTTGATCTGAAATGAATATTCTTTGTAATTTTATTTGCAAATTTTCTACTTTCACTCGCAAGCAGCGCCCCTCGCGGTATCTGGTGAAATTACATTCATAAATTGTAAAAATTCTAAAATGTGTTCCAAGTATAATAAACTCAATATTTAATCGGAGGATTTAGTAATATAATATTCCAATGACGTTGTAAAAAAACTTGGCATTTCAATCTATATTAATAAAATGCAAATTTCATAAGTGGTGTTCGCTAAAAACTTTCGTTACAATGCATCAATTTCGACCAAATTTTCAACATTTATGTAAAACGAGATGGAGCAGGTTTTGCTTAACATCAAAATATTTTTCCTAACTTTAAAATACATAACTTTGCTGTTATCGATAAAATACAAAAATATTCAACAGAGTTAATTTTATTTATATATAAATACAAAAAAAATTCAGCAATTCATTCAACTCAATCTAAAAAAATATTCAAAACAAGCAATTTTAAGATAACACCATATGTAAAACAGTCGGCCAAGAAAACAACAACGATATTACATCTTTCTCACATATTCACACACAATCTTGATTAATAATTAAAACTAATCTTTAACATTGTTTATTATACTTCATAATAAATAATATTCGTTAGGCAAACTTTCAGTCGGATAAAACCCGGGCGAAGCCGGGTACACATCCGCTAGTATTAATATATATTTAAAGAATATATCTTATTTAAAATTTAATAAATGTGTCCAAAAGAATTATGTAATTCAAAATTATATTTAAACGCAAATAACAATATTTTATATGTTTATAAATATATATATAGGTGGATTGAATGTTTTCTAGAATCGTTTTAACAAATGTTCATTAGGCAAACTTTTACTCCGGTAAAAACCGGGCGAGCCAGGAACATATATATATATATATATATATATATATATATATATGTGTGTGTTTGTCGGCTTTGTACGCCCTCAATATATAAATAATCTCGCTGAAATTTGAACAGGACAGAGAGTTAAATCTGGAAGAGATTTTTGTCGCACTTATCACCAAGAAAAATTATAATTACCTAGTACTGAGCAACAATTATTTTTTAGTCAGAAATGATTTTGACAATATTGCTGTTTCATGCTTGATTGACATAAACAAAATTCTTTAGGGGAATATTCACTAAAGAGGACCATGGGCGAAGCCAGATAATAATAATTTTTAGTAGGCAGGAACAAAATCCACCAGCGAAACATTCACTCGAGCAGAGGACACACGAAGCCAGGTCATCTCTATATATAAAATATCGTTTTTTCGGCCTTTTGGCTAAGATCATGTAGTATATCTCTAGATATATTTTTTAAGTATATCTTTTTAAAATCTTTTCAGTAGAGAGAGAGCCTGGTTCAAATTCACATAAATAGGTACCGCTCAGCAAGAGCAACCTAGTTCATGATAATTGAACAATGAATAATATGTGAATTTTATTCACATATTAAACAATTTTTAACGCGGTATTCAATCCCGGTTCATGACTGTCGGGAATCGAGCGTGTTACCCTCTCATCCACCGACTTATTTTTAGAGAGAGAGAGAATATGTTTGCTTAAAATATATATTTTATATATTACTAGACGGGTGACCCGGGCTTCGCCCCTGGATTGACCCTTGTGCATATATACCCGAGTGATATATATTTAGATAAGATTTTTTTATAATTGTTTGTTATTATTGTCTACATTACAGACATATTTAAAAAAATAATAACCCAGGCTCAGTTTCAGGCCTTACATTTTTTCTAATGACCTTTTTGAAAAGGGTTTTTAAATACAGGGTGATCCAAAAGTCCCGCACTATTTAAAAAATTAATAACTCCGCGAATATTTGCGCTAGAGCAATGCGGTAAACACCATTATGTTCAGGATGCAATGGGATTTTTTATGGCAAATAATGAAAAATTCGAAATTGATTTTAGTTACAATTTTATTCGCTAGATGGCGCTCTACCAGAATCAGAGATTCAGGGGCCAAATTGTTTGATAAATTGAAAAATATAACTGAACGACACGTATTTTTACTTTTTTAATACCAGGAAAGAACCCTAATAATATAAAATGATAAATTAAGAAAACACCATTTCGCCAAAAGTAGAATAATTGGATGACAATTTTCAAATTCAATCCGAGGTATGTAAAATAGGTAAATGCAAATTTAAACATGTAGCAAAAATATTTATATTTTAGATGGGGTTTTGTGAAATAGATTGAATGTTTGAAAAACACTGCTGATATCTATACACGATTTTTTGAAATGTTTATATAGTACCAAAAATTATGATGGCACTATTAATAGGATTTCTTGCTATAAGGATGTGTAGTTTCTTGACTAATTGGCGACACTTGACTATTTAAATGGATATTTGTCATGATCTAACAAGTGAAATATAGAGGGGAGTGACAAAATATATTTGTCGTACTTTATTCCAAATATCCTATGGGCTTGTCATATGTTACCATTGCTTATTATGCTGTGCACAATTTTAAAAATGTGTCCCCTCAAATAAAAATCATTTTTAAATCGACCTTTTGTGTCTAAAAACGAGGTAGTAAAATAATTTTGTTATATTTTTTCCACAAAATTTGTAAAGTTATTGGTGTACAGAAAATATTCCTTATGCTATTTCTTCTAATGAGCGAAAAGCGAAAAATTAAACATAAGGGGTAAAATTGTGTGTACCAGTGTTATTCGAGAAGTTATAACAGCATTGGAGGACAGCATTTATTATTCCCATAACCCAACACAAAGAGCTGCAAAATATAGTTAGATAATATAATACATGGCAGCTTATACAACACATTAGGTAACTTTCCTTCTCTCTTGTATTAGGTCACAATCCTTGCTCAATGTGGCGCCCTTCATTCTCAAACACCGCCTGCAGACGATAGATGGCAGATTGGACAACATTAAATAACATATCTGTTGAAATTGATAAAACGTGCCATCTGATAGAAGCCTTCAACATGGCCAATGTGGTAGGCCAGCATCGATAAACACACGACTTAATGTATCCCCATAACCAAAAATCGCAAGGTGTCAAGTCTGGTGATCTTGGAGGCCACTGGTATATAAAGTGGCGACTTATCACACGATTTTCACCGAACGTATTCTTCAGCAATTGTTTGGCACCTCGGGAGATATGAGGAGGTCCTCCATCTTTCATGAATGTTATTTCGTTTAGTACTTGTCTGCCCTGCGATATGCAAAACCCTTTTCTCCTAAAAGTTGAAATTAACGTTCCCCAGTTACAAAAACGGGTCTAAAAGTTCTTCCTTTGATTTTTTCAAAGGAAAATGGCCCAATAATAAAAAAAGATGTGAAACCACACAAAACTGTAACTCTGGACTGATGAAGTGGCATTTCTGTAAAATTCCTAGGGTTTTCTGTTGCCCAAATGCGGCTGTTTTGAATGTTAAATTCTCAGTTTATAGAAAAGTGAGCATCATCTGTCCACAGAACATTTGACAGCCAGTTTTCATCAATATCAATTTGCCGGAAAACCCATGCAGCGAATTCTTGACGCATCTCAAAATCGCCAACTTTCATCTCGTGAAATCTTTGAATTTTGTATGGGTACACACAATAGAGACATTAAGTGAAGCGTCTTCGGATATCACAAACATACTTGGCGATTTTAACGCCAAAAGTTCAACTTGGGGATCACCTGTCCAGGATAACAAAGGTCAGCAGGTTGAGGAAATGCTAACCGACCTCGACCTTACACTGTTAAATAACGAAAAGAACACCTATCTATCCAAGTCCACAGAAACAGAATCCGCAATAGACATCACAGCGATAAATTTCAACATCGCACCCACAACACATTGGAAAAACCTGAGAGGTTAAATCAGTGACCACAGACCAATTTTAACAACCCTAAACTTCAAAATTGAGAATGTCCAACAGAATAACAGAACATGGAACTTTAGGAAAGCCGACTTGAAAAAATTCACAGAAATGCTTGAAGAACCGTGCAACGAAGAATTGAATTTCAGAACTCTTGACAAAAACTTGGAAAAATTCTCTTCGAACATATCTAAAGCTGCAAAAGCATCGATACCTAGAAGGAGACGTAAAGACCTGTGGATACCTTACTGGAAGGGCCACAACATCGAGGCAATGCTTGCAGAGAGAGAAACAATATCAATAAACTTCTTAAAACAAATAGAACAGAAGAAAATAGAAAGGAACTCATTGATATTATTCACAAAATATAACAAGAAATTTGGATATGCAAACAAGAAAAATGGCAGAATTCTGCGAAAAAAATGGATCCAAGAAAGGACAGCCAACACTAGAATATGATTAGAGTGTTAGAAAACAATCAAAACAAACACCAATCCTCCAATACTCAAACCGATATGAATAGAACAGCGAGAACGAGCAAACAGATGGCTGACATAATTGCTGAATATCTTTCAAGCACTTACAGACTCAACTACACGAATTAAGACAGGACTCTAAAAAATAATATAAACAAGCCAGAAACTACCATCAACAATATATTTTCTCGAGAGACTTCACAATGAATGAGCTAAACTCATCGATAGAAAAGTTAGATTCAAGAGGTCTCCAGGAGATGATCTAATCCTTGGTCAAATGATTAAACACTTTGGAGACAAAGCAAAAATTCAACTCCTACGAATATTGAACATTTCATGGCAAACTGGTAAACTCTTAAAGAATTGGAAGATATCAATTATAGTGCCAATACTGAAACCAAACAAAGATGCCAAGGAATACAAGAACTATCGGCCAATTGATCTCATCAGCATACTTTGTAAAATAACAGAATGAATTATCCACTCTAGGCTCATAGTCTGGCTCACTAACAATAATATAATAAACTTCTACCAAACTGACTATAGATCCAGACACTGTACAACTGATCAACTTTTCTACTTCTGCCAATCAATAATAGATTCTTTCCAGGAAAAACCGCCAAAGAAGACAACGGCCGTATTCCTGGATATGACCTCAGCTTTTGATCGAGTGTAGAGGGAGAAATTATTTGAAAGGCTGCACAGCATCGGAGTAAGAGGAAAAACCTTAATCTGGATTGCAGACTTCTCAAGGGGAAGAAGGATAAAGGTTCGGGTCAATGGAGAATTTTCCAAGGACCGAAGAACATGGGCTGGTGTACCTTAGGGATCTGTGCTCAGTCCTCTACTCTATCTGCTATATATTAACGACATCCATCCTTACCTCACTGAAGACACAAAGGTTGCCTGTTATGCAGATGATATAGCCATGTGGCACACAAGTAGCAGTATAGAAAAATCAGACAAAATACTGAACACATCAATGAGAGGACTGGAAAAGCGGTCAATGGAACTCCAAATGACCATAAACCCAATGAAACCAAACCTATGCGTCTTCTCCACTGACAGGGAAAAAAGGCATAAAAATAACCCCAAAATAGGCATAAACAACCAAATAATTGATGAAATTAGAAATTCAAAATACCTAGGTGTGATACTGCAGTCCTGGATCTTTCCAGTTGGTCTCGAGGACCACGCCATCACCATCTCCTCAGCGGGGAAGTACGCGATCTACGTATTCATCGTAGATCGCAAAATGCGTGGTGTTGCTGGAGACCCACTTGCGATTCTCCACCAAACTCTGCAGCGCTGGCAGAGGCGCCATATTCATTGTACATAGTGTATATAATGCATATTATCTTTTTTTAAAATAGTGCAGACTGTGCACCTTGCATGTATTGACAAGATGTCAATAAAATTATTTTAATTGTCATTGAAGAGGAATTGCTATTTACAGAACACATAATTAGCACCTCAAATAGAGTTACCAGAAAACTAAACATTCTGAGATGGCTATGTGGAACAAATTGGGGAGCAAAACCCAGAATTCTCAGAACAACATATATCACCTCTTAATAAGGCCGATAATGGAATATGCAACACTCGTCTGGGCTCCCTCAAGCTCATCACTAAAAGGAAGACTAGACAGTGTTCAAGCAAAAGCGGCCAAAATAATCACTGGTGCTGTTTCATCCACAACAATGAGAAAATTCAGAGAGAATGTGGTCTAGACCTACTCGCTCGAAAGCAGAAGACAAAATAAAAACAATAAAATTCACCAATAGCTTAAAAAGTAAAGAAACCTAACACATATCCCATAAAACCTATTTAAACTGGACACAAAAAGAAACACTCAAAAGATCTTCAACACTTCAGTACAACAACAATATTAGAAAGGGCATAAATATGAAACACAATGACTTTCAAATTCAAGAAGAACCAATATTTCCTACCCCAGTGCCATCAAATGTAATCATCAATCTTAACTTGAATGAACCCTGCACAAAAAAAAAAGAACAAAAACATACTTAAAAAGAAAGGACTTGGCACAATTGGTTTAAGCGATCAGAGAAATTATTTGTTTTGTTGTTGTTTCTTATCCCCTTGTGTAAAGTTTACACGAATTCCATGAGTTCATGCTCCTCGAGCTGTTTTATGATAAGCAGCGGCCTCTCCCAAAGGTCCTGTTTAGTGCATCTAATGCAAGCCACAATGTCTTCTGGAGCTGCAGGTGCCAAGCTACATTTTGGGCAAGTGGGGTAGATTTTGTTGTTATTTTCTATCTTCAATGGCTTGAGATGGCCTGTTCTAAATCTTGTAAGTGTCGTTTGATGCTGTCTATTTCTGATGTTCAGAGCTCCTCCTGGGTCCACTCCACTGTACCAACTGTGACGGTTTATGGAACGTAAGGTCTGGGTGGCCACTGCTTCTAGGATGTACCAACTGTGAGCCGGCTTGTGGACCTTCGAGGTCTGGGTAGCCATTTCTGCTCCAGGGAGGTACCAACTGTGCTGGGCCCGGGGCCCTAGTTCTGAGCATGGAGAGTGGGTAGGACTATGTGCCTGGAATCTGCAGCCCTTGTCACCCGACTCGCGGGTAGTAGCGGTCTGTACCTGGCTGCCTGAAAGAGGGTGGTAGGGGCTAACTGATCACGACAGACCATTGTGGAACTCAGTGGAAGAGTTAGCGATGCTAATAGGGGTCTGTGACAGGAGTGACGTCCAGTTGCAGATTCCGCAAAGTAGGGAGACTTGACGGCTACCTACATATGCTGATCAGCACCTTCCCGTGGTGCGTCCTGAGCACGTTTCTAACAAGAACGTGGCCAACGCTGACAGCTCGTCTGACAAGTCTGGAAAGACGGATATGCCCAGTTCAGCCTTGCGTGACATGGTGGCGTTCTGGTGTCATTATAATACAGGTTACACCCCCCCAATACAAAATATAAAGATTGACATTACCAATGAGGCTCAGGTAGTGCCTGAGAACGGGTGGGAGGCAGATCCCTCTTGCCGTGGAGTGAACGACCTAGACAGAGCTGATAGGCCAGCTCGACGTATTGGGTCTAGTAACTTCTCATGCATCCCTCTTGAAAAAAACCCTGAAGACAAGGGTAAGCCCGAGGACTCTCAAATTCCTTCGGGCTCCGAGCGTATGCCCAATAATACCTCGTTGGATATTTCTAATAATTCCCCTGCCGCGCCCACTAAAGGCCCAGGGAAATCCCCTATGGAAGCAGGCAGCCTCCACACAGCGAGAGTCGACACGACTCGAGAGGATAGGCAGGGTGCCCACTTGAGTCCTCGAAAAGCGACGCGGCCGCCTGAGAATTTGAGCTCAGGTGCCTTCCGCACAGCTAGCTCTGGATACCCAGAGCGAGAGGATAGGAAGGATCGTCCACCCCCCCCCCCCCCCCTGATATCCGCCTCAACAGGATCATCAACATGGAGATCTCTGTGGATCCTTTCCTGTTGTTTGACCCTTCGTCTGAAACGAGAATCGGCTCAATAGTCCAGGAGTCGGGGGCTGCGATGGATGTCACCAAGGCAGGGTACCTCAATGACCTGAATGAGATGAATGAGTTTCTAAATAAGGAATTGACACCCCAGAAGTGGTGCACGAAGCTTAAGGAGCTTTCCGAGGCGTTCCAGGACTCCCTAGACACCATACGTCGAGGGAGGAAGATTGGAAATGTTCACCCGAACATCTTCGAGCAATGCTTCGATAAGCTTCTCAAGAAACATAGGTCGGCTCTTGAAGAGCTCGAGCTCCTGCGGGTGGAGAAGCGGAACCTGGAGGAAAAGATCCTCAGTCCGACCACCCTGCAGTATGGCATAGAGAGGGGAGTGGCAGCGGCTCTTTTAGAGTCGCTGAAACTAGCTGAAGTCGAGGTATGTACTCCCAATGACGCTTCCCCAGTTCTTCCTAAACGAGAGACGCCTCGAAACGAGAAGATGGAGGAGCCCACAAGGGCAAGGTAGAGGGAGCCTCGGTCCAAATACCAACTAGAGACGAGAAAGCTGTTCCGCCATCTCCCCCAAAACAACCCTTTCACACTAGGAACAGCGAGATGGTGGAAAAGAAGAAAAAGAAGAAGAAAAGGGTTAAGAAGCCTTCAGAAAAAGAGGAAGAGGGTAGGACTGAGGTGACAGCCGGATCAAAAGAGGACCCACCGAGAGCGACGCCTACAGAGGAGGTGAAAGAACCTCCTCCCCCGAAGAAGATCAGGGCTAAAGAGGTTAAGGATCCCCCCAAGGCGGCCAAGACTACCAAGCCAGAACCCCCAAAGGTCAAGGCCCCCCCCCCCCCCCCCCCCTAGATGGAAGGAGGACCTAACCCTGGTAGTTGAGTGGAGTGAGGATGCGGGGTCCGGGTTAATGCTCGCGGTGCTGAAAAGCATCGCTGGTAGCATTCCTAGGCACTGCTATGACCTCAAAATGATTCGGGGTGGGGGAGCTGTCGCTCTCATATTGAAGAACCCCGATGACAAGAAACTGGCCGTGGAGGCTATAGAGAGGGAGCCTGCACTGAGGCTAGGAGGCCTCAAGAGGGCCAGAAGGGAGCTGATTCTCTTGGGTATCAACTCTAACATCAAAGAGGAGACGCTACGAGAAATGGTGGTGCTCCAAAATTCGAGGTGTGAGGACTTCTTGGAAGGATACATGAGATTTTATCCAAAGAGTACAAGGAGGCCCTACGCAACGAATTGGGCCATTTCAGGCCTAAAGGAGGCCACCATGAAATCCCTCCTTGGCAAGAAGAGGTTGAAGATAGGTGCCAGGATGGTACCTATCAAGGTGAATGAGGCAGTGTCAACTTGCTTCAGGTGCCTTAGGCCCGGTCATATCGCAAGGACCTGCGAACACCCTAAGAGGTGTGGGAGGTGCGAGGGCGTACACTCTCAAGAAAAGGGATGCTATATGAAACCGGGTTGTTGGCTCTGTTTAGAGGACAACAAGAGGTACGGCAGGAATATTCATCGCCCCCGGAGTACGCAGTGCTCGGTGAAGGCCTGGTACGTGAACTGGAGGCGATGGTAGAGGGGCAAAACAAGGAGGTGTGGAGGTTCGTGCAGCTAAATTGCGCTCTTTCGAGGAGGAGCTCCGAGGAGCTAGACCGGATCATTAAAAGTGATCGCCATCATGTTATCCTGGTGCAGGAGATGTACCTGGAGGATGACGGGAGGATGGGTCTAGATACTCGTTACAGTTTTTTCTCTAGCGAGAGCAACACACCCGCCTTACTGGACCGGGGAGATTCTTGTTTGGGTTGTGGGTCCTGGGAGGGGGCAGTAGCTGCACAGATCGAGGCGGCGGACGTAAAACTGGTGTGCCTCTCTACGTATATACCACCTCAGGACAACGGCCTCGGTAAGCTGGACTTCCTAAATTATTTTTTGGTTGGGAGGGAAGGGCATGAGATCGTGATTGGCGGAGATTTTAACGCGCGCACCCAGCTGTTTGGGGACAGGGAGGAAAATTCTAAAGGAAAGGCGTGGTCGATCTTGTTATTGGTCAGAGTCTGGAGATTTCGAACGTCTATGGTGAATCGACGTTTGCCACGGAAAACGGTGAAAACATCATAGACTTCTCCCTGGCAAGAACGAGCAGGATGCGGCGTTTGAGGTGGGAAACGGACACCACAGACGTAAGCGACCACATACTCATCAGGTTTGAGACCAGTTGTGAAGTGGAACCGCCATCAGTGGAGAGAGTTCCTCGGTACAGCATCAGGGGGCTTAACCTTGAAAGATTCAGACGCCGGTTTGCTTGCACACTTGGGAAAAGATTGGCTGGTGCAGTTGACAGAATTTCTATTAATAGCATGGTCAATGAGCTCCACCAGGATATAACCAACGTGCAAAACCTTGGGGCCTGGATCTGGAAAGGTTACCGCATTTAAAAAGTTTAAACAGCCTTGGTGGACCGAGGAGCTGAAGATCGAGAGGAAGAGAGTCAGGGCCATGAGGAAGCTATTCCAGAATAGTACGGGCGAAGAGAGAGTTAGGAGAAGAATAGCTTTCCAGAAGGTCCTAGCAGGGTACAAGAGACACACCAAAAGGGCGAAGAGGAAACACTGGAGGGAGTAGTGCAGAACCGTACTGGAGATTAATCCATACGGTCTCCCTTACAGGGCTGTCTCTGGGAAGATAAGGTGATCCGCTAACTTGAGGCTACTTGAAGGGGAAGATGGGTTCAAGACTCAGGACCTGAAGGAGACCCTGGACCTCATCTTGGATCGGAACTTCGGAAACGAGAACCAGAGGACGAGATCTCTCTGACCACTTGTGGTTTGGTGGATCCGTTCTTTTCTGAGAATGAGGTGAAACTGGCGGCTTTCAAGTTCGGGAACAGGAAATCTCCTGGTCCCGACGGGATCGATAACACGGTCGTGAAAGCCCTGGTGAGGATGCACCTATCGCTTCTTGCCAGGTTATTCAATAGGTGCCTGGACACTGGTACTTTTCCTGAGGCATGGAAGGTTGCCCGAGTAGTGCTTCTAGAAAAGTCTGGTAGAAAGGGTAATTCTCCTAATGATTATCGTCCGCTTTCCTTACTAGCGTGTCTAGGTAAGGTTCTGGATAGCCTACTAGCTCAGCGACTGAAGCACTGGCTAGAGAGTAATGAGATCCTTTCCTCTTTCCAACATGGTTTTAGGGAAGGAAAATCCACAACCACAGCTCTAAACGAGGTGTTAGAGGGGGTTGATATGGGCTTAAATAAGGGTGCTTGGGTTATTCTCGTGGCCCTGGACATTGATGGCGCGTTCAACTCCATGAGCTGGAACAAGCTGATGAGAAATTTGATGGACATGGGTTGTCCTGATAATTTGTGCAGCTTGGTTCGTGACTTCCTGAGGGATAGACGGATTAGCCTCAGTTTTGGTGGGCTGAAGTTATAAAGAAACTGTGTTAAGGGTTGCCCCCAGGGCTCTTGCTGCGGACCTATTCTGTGGAATCTCCTGGTAAACACCGTTTTCCAAGAGGAGCTACCTGAAGGAGCCAGGCTGGTTCTCTATGCTGAAAACCAGTTCCTCATCATTGAGGCTGCTTCGAGAGCGAAGGCTGAGAAGTGTGTTGAAACTTCATTCCAAATCCTCTCGAACTGGGCCCATGACTCTGGCCCTAAGTTCAATGTCTCCAAAAATAAAGCCCTCAGCTTTAAATCTAGGGAGATAAGAACTAAAAGGAAAGGGATCAAATGGGAACACAAGCCGGCTATCCGGATGGAAAACGGAGGGTAGCGTTGGTCAATAGGATGACCATCCTGGGGGGTAGTCATTGATGACAAGATGGGTTGGCAATACCAGGCGGAGGAGATGGTGGCGAGAGGCGGGAGGCCTTGTGCAGGCTTGTCCTGCTCTCAACGGGGGGTACTATTTTTTAGGAACCTCTATCTCTCCTGTGTCGAGCCAATCGGGGGTTAAATTCAAATTTATGTTAATTAGCAAATTTTTCTAGATGGAGAAGAGTCTTGTTCGAATCCCTTTCAGCTTTTTTCCAGTTAGTGCTGCTGCTCCATAGAATAATGTCATCAGCGAAAAGTCCAATATTGGTTTTATGTGAATTTTTTTCTTCTATGCCTGCAATAAATAGGGTGAAGAGATTTGGGCTAAGGACTGATCCTTGTGGTAATCCTTTAACAATTTGAAGGTTTTAGATAGAGTGCCATTATATTTGACCCTGATGTATCTATTTTTAAGGAAATCATTTATCCAAGTGATAGCTTTTCCATCAATTTTGAAATGTTTGTATAATTTTGTAAGGTCTAAAAAAGAAGCTATGGTGTGGTTAGTTGGTTTTCTGTTTTGTGCATCTTTTACCTTTTGTGTGAAAAATTAGAGTTGGTCTATTGTCCCATGTCCTTTCCTAAATCCATATTGCTCTTATGGTAAGAGATTTCTTGTATTGAGGTGGTAGGTGAGTCGTCTGAGTATAAATTTTCCATTAATTTGCAGCAAATACTTGTGGGAGATAGGTCGGTAGTTTTTTGGGTCATCAGCAGATTTGTCAAGTTTTTTAATGGGAATTATTGTTGCAGTTTTTAGTCTTGAGGCAATTATCCAGTTTTCCAGGAGTTATTGAAAATATTAAGAAGTCTTTCTTTGCCAATTTTGCCCAAGTTTGATATCATTTGGCTATGGATTCCATCTGGCCCAAGAGTCTTGTTTAGGTCAGTGTTTTCTAATGCATAAGCTAGCTCTTTCATATTGAAATTTTTAATGGAAAAATATTATGAGTGCTGGTGACATTTTTAGTCATGAATAATCTTTCGGGCCTTTTTTTTTCAACTTTCTTATCTTTTATTTCAAATTTGATTTTGCCAATTTTGCCCAAGTTTGATATCATTTGGCTATGGATTCCATCTGGCCCTGGAGTCTTGTTTAGGTCAGTGTTTTCTAATGCATAAGCTAGCTCTTTCATATTGAATTTTTTAATGGAAAAATATTATGAGTGCTGGAGACATTTTTAGTCATGAATAATCTTTCGGGCCTTTTTTTTTTTCAACTTTCTTATCTTTTATTTCAAATTTGATTTTGCCAATTTTGCCCAAGTTTGATATCATTTGGCTATGGATTCTATCTGGCCCTGGAGTCTTGTTTAGGTCAGTGTTTTCTAATGCATAAGCTAGCTCTTTCATATTGAATTTTTCATGGAAAAATATTATGTGCTGGTGACATTTTTACAGTCATGAATAATCTTTCGGGCCTTTTTTTCAACTTTCTCAACTTTTATTTCAAATTTGATTTTACTACCTTTTTGATATGAATTACCTAAAAGATTGGCAGCATTTTTATCATTAGTTGCTGGTGTCCAACTGTATTCTTAATCTTTTTTTTTTTTCAATTTGTGACTGGGATCTATCAATTTGTTTTGCCAAATGCCAAAGTTTTGTATTTGGGTTTCTTGGTTTCAGGTTTTCACAAGTTTTTTTTTCATTTTTCCCTTTTGACATTTACGTATAATCTTTTTATTTTTGCATTCACAATGTTCAGTTCAGTTCTACAATTTGTTTGGTTTTGGGTGCACTTTTCCGTAGTTCTTTTTTTTTTTTTAGTTATAAGTGTTTGAATATTTTTTGCCTAGTGTGTATAATTTGGAATCCAATTCTTAATATTACCTCTTGGTATTGAAACTTTGACTGCTTTAATAATGGTGTCTTTGAAAGATATCCAATCGGCCTTTTTTAAGTTCCAGAATTTTTTTTAATTGAGCTGGTTTTGGTCTTGGTGCTAATTTCAATCAAATTAGGCAAATGATCACTTCCAATACTTTTTAATATTTGCCATTTGCATTTGTGGAAAATGTCAGGATAGTAAAAACTTATATCAAGTGCTTGTGCAGTATTATAGCTGTAGGAATGATGGGTAGGATTCCCATCATTTAAGCACATGAAGGCATTGTCGTTAAATATGTTTGATAGTATTTTGCCTCTTGGGTTTGGCGTGGAACATCCCCATAGTTGATTTTTGGCATTAAGGTCACCTACAATAAGTGTTGTCTGTAAGAAATTGAGCCATTTTTTCATCGTCAATAAGTTTATTGTTTGTAGGGTGATACATATTGTATATGTTGATGGCTTTGTTTTGATTGAGGTAGACTTTGATACCTTGATTAAAAATGCTAGGTCATCCCCTTTAACAGCATATACAGATGGATCTTCAGACCTTAGCCTGAGCAATGGAGGGGCCGGAATTAACATAATACTGCAAGATGGAACACACATCAAAATCAAAGAAGGAGCAAGACAGATTTCGTCAAACTTCACTTGTGAACTGACAGCTATCTGGAAAGCCCTTGATGTATGCCTTAACCAACCATCCCTGCATCAAGCAGAAGGAATTTTAATATACAGCGACTCAATATCCGCTCTAGAAGCAATTCAGAAGGGCAATACTAAAATCACACAGAAAATACACTCGTTACTTACCCAACTGGAACCATTGGAGAAGAACTGCATTCTACAAAGGATTCCTGCCCATGTTGGGATCGGGGGTAATGAAATGACATTTAAATTGGCTAAGGAAGCCAGAAAGTTGGGCCAAAGGAAAGAACATATGTCATTATTTGACGCTGATGCTTTGTCAAAATACAAGATAATTAAACAAAATATAAGAAAAGATCAAAATGCGAAATAAACTCGGAGAGAAAAATGACAAAAACTATAACAAGACTTAGAACGAAACACTATAAAGGAATGACAATACATCCAGATGGCACAAGAACCTATATAGGACATGCAACAACTGTCCTTAGTGGAACTAACACCTACCCACATATTCTCATACCCAGAAATGGCCGCAGCCTTGCAGAAAATTGACACAGACCCAGAGCAGCAGCTTTACACACCCAAGATAGTGGATATTGCTGTTGCTGTGATGGAGATGCATGGAGACATCTGAGGCTCTTTATTGGACACGACAACAACAACAACGGCATTCCAGAGTAAAATAAATTATCAGAGATAGATACATATTTTTCAAATGAATTAAAATAAATATAATCGATACTGAGAGAGAGTTGAATTAAAAATATTAGAAATTTATTATCTTCTCTCGAAAACAAACCGTATCTAAAATATATATATATTTTTTTTGCTACATGTTTTAATTTGAATATACCTATTTTACATATCTCAGATTGTATTTAAAAATCGTTAACCATTTCTTCTAACTTTTGGCGAAATGGTGTTTTATTAATTCATCATTTGATATCATTAGGGTTCTTTCCTGGTATTCAAAAAGGAAAAATACGTGTCGTTCAGTTATATTTTTCAATTTATCAAACAATTTGGCCTCTGAATCGCCGATTCTGGTAGAGCGCCATCTCTAGCGAATAAAGTTGTAACTAAAATCAATTTCGAATTTTTCATTATTTGCCATAAAAAATACCATTGCATCCTGAACACAATGGTGTTTACCGCATTGCTCTAGCGCAAATATTCGCGGAGTTATTAATTTTTAAAGTTGTGCGGGACTTTTGGATCACCCTGTATATATATATTTGAAACATGGAAATAAAAATAGAGTGAACACAAATAAAACATACCAAATATTTCAAATTAGAGCAGTTATTATATAAATATTTATATTATATGTGTTATTAAGCGAACTATTATTAATAAAATATTGAGAAGATTTAGATTTTAAACGTATTTATAACTTTTTAATACTTGGTAGAGGGCGTTGTTCGTGAGCTAAGTAGAATAATTTGAATATATAGTTTTAATAATTGATTTATATATTTTTTTAAATAGCCTATCGTCTTCCCCGTATTTTTTTTTTTACCTATGTATGGAAATTTTGGTTTGAATTAGTGAACTAGTGCGAATTTGTATACCGGACATACAAACAAACAAACATACAAACATTGATATTTATATATATATATTAAAGATATAAATATATAATATAACGAATATTATTATCATTATTATCACAATGTTCTGTATCTTCCTGAATATTATTATCAATAATATTCGTTAGGCAAACTTTCACTCGGATAAAACCCGAGCGAAGCCGGGTACACATCCGCTAGTTTATTTTATATATTTAAAACCTTATATAATCCTATATGAAAGATGTAATAAATAAGTTTCTATCCCAATCTCTCTCATCAGGTGTAACCGCCAATTCTTTAAAATATCAAACAAATATATATTATTTGTATTATTATTATTATTATTATATATTACCAGACAAATAACCCGGCTTCGCCCGAGAATTCCCCCGAGTGCAATTTTCTTCATATTGAAAGTACATTAATAATAAATAGTAGAAGTGTCATAGAATAGCAGTACAGAAGTAACACATAAACCATAAGTAAAAAGTGTGTGATGGCAAAAATTGTATTATATTAGTGCTTAGGTATTTGATATAATTATTTTTTGCAATCCATTTAGTTGTTTCAAAATCAATATAGTGTAGATAGATGGCAGCTTTTCCACCCAACCCCCGAGGTACCCGCCCCAGCGCATTAACCCTTGAAATTGCCTGAGTTGAGTGAGTGACTGCGATGGATCTTGACTGCGATGCCCATCTTCTCAGTAAGAATAAGAAAAAATAGGTTTATAAAAAAATAATCTAAAATACTGGCATGTAAATTGTTTTCTGTAAAAAATAAAAGAGCACATGGAAATTAGGCAAACATATGTGTTTGCTAATGAGTGCGACTGTATTTTAAACGATTATTTTAAAAAGAAGAGATAAAAAAACAAAGACCAGAACAAAAATTAATTAAAAATACGAAGCCATTATTTACATACAGTAACGCTAATTTTTTAAAGTTGTTTTTAATTGCATCGTGTGTACTTACCGTAACTTAGTAATATAAATTTATTTTTCAATACTAAATACTAATGTTTAAAAAGAGTAACACTCGTATAAAAGATATTTTAAAAAAAGTACGCTAGCAACTTGAAAAAAAAAATTAGAACGCTCATTGCTCGCTTAATTGGCCTGGTGTTGTTACTTCGCCTCGTATTTACTCCGCGTAAAAAAAGTTCTTCAAATGAAAAAATAAATAGTCAAAAATACTAATCAAAATGAAGCCGAAATATTTCCCCAGGTTTATAAAAAGCTACATGCAAAATTTGGTACCAATTGGTTCAGTAGTTTTTGAGTTTATCGCGAAACAGACATTGACTTTTGTATATAAGAAGAAAGATAAATCACATATATATGTTATATTGAAATATTTTATTTAAAAATGTTATATGTTAAAATGTTATTTTATTTAAAGTTATAATTTCATAGATATAAATACTCTGTTTTAATCGACCGCCAGAGGTCACGCTTCTACTATATAAACTGATTGTTGTTCTTCCCCGCTGGCCCACCCATCCCCAGGCCCCTCCAACTATGCTTTGTATATATTCCGCTTTATGCGTCCATCGGGGCTCAAAAATCATTCATTTTGGTTAGCAGCCCCGTAAAATAAAGATATTTTCTCTTCCCCGCTGGCCGACCCAAAGTTTTTGTAATTATGTAAATAATCTTTTGTTTTATTTATTTATACGCCTTAAGACAGGCATTACTTTTATCAAATTGTTTTATATATATTCCATGGGTTCACAATTAAAACAATATCTGATCAAGACTATTTTTGTTATTTTACTCACAAGATTTTAACCACGACTGCACCACCATTACAATAATCCTCAACATGATCCAAAATATCAAGCAGAAACACTCAAAAATATTTTTTTTTTAAATTAATATAATATATATATATTTAATAAAATAATTAATTATAATCAACCTACATTGCTCATTTTTCTTCTATATAAGCAGGAAAAAGCCTCAAGAATATATATAACTTATGCTTGGTTAATAACCCAACATTCATAAAAGTACAAGAAATAGATGAACATTTTAAAACTGCACTTTGGTATGCGCAATAAGTTAATATTAACGAGATGCTGCCATTTGAATTTCTCTTTGTAAATTTTGCATTGAAATTATGCAACTGCTTGTGAGGCTTTGAGAGCTTTTGGTAAAAATATTTTAAAGTGGGAAATGGTCCATGAATTGATATTCATTGAGTTGGTGTGAAAGAAAAGTATATACACGGTAGGATCAAAAAGTTCCCGAACTTTTAAAAAATAAAATATAAAACAACATTTGAAAAATATAAAATCAATTTTACTGTAAAGAACAAAGCCTAAACTATAATTTAATTTAGCAACGCCAGTAAATGCGCGTGCGTAGTTTTCATTTTAGGCATATTTTTGTTGTAATTATTTAGTTTGCGTCGGTTTCTATATTATTCAAGGTCAGGTCGGCCATTGACGTCAACAACGGATCGCAATATTGGACAAGTAGGTGATTTAATTGTTGCTGATAGAAAAATTACTATTGATATAATATCAAAAATACTTGGAATTTCGTATGGTAGTTTCCTAAAAAATATTGGTGAACATTTAAACATGAAAAAACTTTGTGGTTATTTTGTCCCACTAAATTTAACAGATCAACAAAGATAAACTAGATTATCAATTTGCAAAGATTTAATTGAAACTGCAAATAATGATTCTGAATTTTTAAAAACAATAATAACTGGTGATGAAAATGGTGCTTTCTTTTTGAGCCACAAACCAAAAAACAATCACTCGAATGGCACACTCCAAGTTCTCCTAGGAAGAAGAAAGTTCGTCTTGACCAAAGGAAAAGTAATACTTGTAGTGTTTTTCGATTATCAACGACTTGTCTATTATGAATTTATTAAAGAGGTGGTTACTATTAATAAACAGGCATACAAAGAAATACTTCTGCGCCTACGTGATGCGATGAGAAGAAAAATAAACCAACTCTTTAAATCAAAACAGTGGAAATTGCTACATGATAATGTTCCTGCTCATGGAGACCTTATTGTTCAAGACTATTTAGCCAAACACTGTATCTGTCTTACCGCATTCTCCTTACTCTCCTGATATCGCCCCATGTGATTTCTTCTTCTTTTCGAAACTTAAAATGACGTTAAAAAGGAGGTGATTTTCATCGTTATCAGAAGTAATTGAAAATGAGACTGTAGAGCTAAATAAGCTTAGAAAAATGGACTTTGAACTAGCATTTCAACAGCTTTTTTCACGCTGGAAAAAAATGTGTAGATAACCAAGGCTCCTATTTTGAAAATTTTGATTTTTAAATTACTATACTATGATTAAATAATTAATTTTAAAAAGTTCGGGAAATATTTGGTCCTACCTTGTATATAATATTTAAAATATTTATTTTAGAAGACTGATACTTGAAAGCCAAACTCCGGTGTGAAAAAACATCAGCACTCAATTATGCAGCTGTAACGAAGCAATTAAGACGATAACCTACTCGTTTTGAATTGTTCGACAGCGTGGTACAACCTGTACCTTAAATAACACTGGTCAACAACATTTTCCCCCAAGAAAGCATGATGGTGTTTCTAGTGTAAATTTTCATGCTGATCTCAGAAATCTAATAAATAAATTTAATCATCCATGGTTTTTGCGTGACAACCTTTTTTTTTTAAGTTTTGGGATAAATACATGTGGTGTGAGATCCTGTCGACTCTCGCTGTGGTGTAAAATCCTGAGAGTCTCTCGCTTTATTGTGGTAACCGAGAGGGTCAAACTTGTATTAAGCGAGAGAGACAGTCAGGGTGTGGAGAGTTTTCCAGTACCTCTCTGCACCTTGGAGGACCTTCAACAGTCCTCACAGAGTTCAGGCAGTCGTGGTCGAGGCAGAGTAGAAGACTTGGGAATTTCCACACAAAAAACGAAGAGACACAGTTCTACTAGGAAAGTTCCGTGAGCAGATAAAGAGTCGAGCTATGAGCGAAATGGAGAGAATTGAGAAGAGGTTTCTTACTGTTTTACATAGTTGAGCATCAAAAAAAAAACGAAATGACGAGGGCTCCCATTGATGGTGAAGTGAATATGTATTTTCGGCGAGGGCGGAGTCTTTATATCTTTACCGAGAGGAAGTACTGGGTTTTTCAGCGGATGCTATAAGAGCGTGGATAGGAAGAGATGTTATAGTACACCCCTGGCAACGCCCTGA
>CP092866.1:73788803-73821228 GCA_030710605.1 Cordylochernes scorpioides | reverse complement strand
CTGGCCGAAGTGGATCACAAGACTGCCCAAAGTTAGTTTTCTCTTTCCCCACTTCTCGTAGTTCAATATTGTAACAAAGTATTTATTATTTTATTAACAGAGTATCATTTTTTTATGTTTATATTTTGCTACTCTGTAAACTACCCTATTTGCTTATATTTTGTTTATCATTCATAGTTTGTTCTTGCCTGAAATAAATTGCTGTCTCATCCCAAAGTTGGTCTTCCCTAAAAATGCCACGTGGAAAATTAGGGAAGACCAACTTTGGGATGAGACAGCAATTTATTTCAGGCAAGAACAAACTATGAATGGCAAACAAATGATATGCAAATAGGGAAGATTACAGAGTAGAAATATATAAACATAAAAATGATACTCTGTTAATCCCTATATATATAAAAGTCAGTGTATGTATGTATGTATGTGGGTATCTATGTCGGCTATACACGTCCACAATACGTAACTAATCTGACTGAAATTTTAACAGTATATAGAGTAGAATCTGGAAAAACTTATAGTGAAAATTTCAGGTCTCTATCCCGAATATTCTTCGAGTTATTTGAAAATTGCGTTGCAAATTTGCCTTTTCGCTCGCAAGCAGCGCCTCTAGCGGTGAAGATGGGAGGTAATATCAGCTGACCTAATGTACATGTAAAACGTGTTTTGACAGGACATAGAGAAAAATCTGGAAAATATATTTATCGGATTTTTAGCTAATAAAAAATAAAATTGACAGGTTCTGGGCAAAAATAGTTATTTTTTTTAGTCAGAAAATGATGATGACAATATTGCTGTATCATGCTTGATTATCAGATACAAAATTATATCGGGAAAAATTCCAAAAAGCTGAGACCACGGGTGAAGCCAGTTCATTTTTAGTGTGCAGGAACAAAATTCTAACATAAAAACATTCATTCGAGCAGAAGACACAAAGCCAGATCATCACTTTATAAAAATATCGCTTCTCTGACACAAAGTTTGGAGCAGGACGTTTTACAAGAGTGACATTTACGGCGCCAATTTATAATTGTAACAAATATTGAATAAAAACATTTAATCGGGTAAAACCTGGGTGTTGCCCGGGTCATTCGGCTAGTAAAACAATAAATACTTTGTTACAATATTATCTTGATTGTTTGACATCTTTGACAATGATCTTTCACATTTATTTTCAACTAGCCGAATGACCCGGGCAACGCCTGTGTTTTACCCGACTGTAGATGTTACAACGGTGATCCTTAGGTCGCTGGTTCAAATCCGGCTCAAGGGAGCCGGCGAGCACGTGACCTCCCTGTGCGCGCGCATCCGTGACAGAGGCGGCCGGCCGATGAGGAAAGACGGTCGTGACTATATATATATTTACATTTTGTGTAGAAATAGGATTAGTTGACTTTATAAGGTAAACTTATTTATACAGTTTGTATCCTCCGATAGCTCAGTTGGCAGAGCGGAGGACTGTAGATGTTACAACGGTGATCCTTAGGTCGCTGGTTCAAATCCGGCTCAAGGGAGTTTTTTTTTTTTTTAATTTTTATTGGCTGCCGGCGAGCACGTGACCTCCCTGTGCGCGCGCATCCGTGACAGAGGCGGCCGGCCGATGAGGAAAGACGGTCGTGACTATATATATTAATTGTTTTTTTTTCAGGCGTCTCCATAGGCTCTTTTTGTTGACTCTGTAGTGTCTCTCTTGTTGTATTTTCTCTCTGGGACACCCAGGAGCACTACTAAGGGAAGAGACAGTAGTAAAGAACTTGGGAACAGCTCCTGATTAGAATAATGCAAGCCTATCAGTTTTACTGGTTACATTGTGGGGAAGGGGGTTGGTGGAAGGATGGTCTAAACCATTGGTTTTCGACCGCTCTGATTCGGGTTCGATTCTCTCATTGGACACTTTTTTCTAATTAAAAAAAAATGCTCCAATGGCTCCCGATTTTTGCAAAAGTCCAACCCCACTAGCGAGTGCAAGTAACCAAACGGGGCTCTAGCACATTTGTAAGTGCAAAGTCGAACTGCTTTTCAGATGTGTAGACATGTGGTGCACTTACAATAAAAGCAGTCACCTACTTCTACCCACCATGATTATCATGGCCTGTACCACATGTACTAGGGATAAGCAAAAAAAAAGTTGTGTGGAAGGCACTGGGAAACAACTAGTTCCAAAGTATACCTCTGTGATATTTGGTAGAAGTTTTAGTGTAGATGGCTGTCCTTTGTTGAATGTAATTTTGGTTTAAAAACCTTATAAGGTTACAATCCCTAGTTTTCAAACCAAAATTCATTGCTCATAAAGCTTGAAACAAGGCTGCAAAAAAAAAAAAAAACTAATTTTAACGAGTATTTCATTTGCAGCACTTGTCTGCATCCTGATTAAGTTAAAAAGTAAAATAGTCAAGGACTTCAAGTATTTTCCAAATAGTTATGTCTTGAATTAAAAAATAATATCTATATTAAGATTTACCTTAATGGTAGATTAAAAAACTATTTCTGAGTAGTTTTCCAGTACCTAAAATGTTGCCCTATCTCAAGGTGAGAGAGAGAGAGTTGTAGCAATGATGTGTGCCCCCCAGATGTGGTGGACATTGAGCTAGTGAAGAACCACGAGGTGGCGGCCCATGCAGTGGAAATAGCGCACCTGGACGTCTCCACTGTAACGGAGGAGGACCTAGAGGTGGTTAAGGTGAGTAAATCATGTCTGCACATTGAATATGGGATGGCTATTTGATCACCTATAATACACCAACAACCTAGTTTCCATTGTAAAGTTTTTAAAATAATCTCCTATGAAGAGCTATTCATAGCAATTTATATATATATATAACATAAAGTTGCTTTAAGATGTAATTCATGTACCTATAGTTGCACCTCTTCCTTTTATTTACTTCATCATCTTCCACACCTGTTTGGTAAATTCGACCGCTTTCATAACCCCTCTTGAAGGATGTTATGAAATTGAAGCCGCCCCTGTACTAATGAGGGCCAAAGCCCGAAGCCATGGTATACAGGTTGGCTTTTGTCTGAATTTGCCAAAACTGGTGTTGTGGCTCTTTCTTTATCAACACTGGTAAAGGTTTTTACTAGGGTGATGCACAGTGCCATTGTTATGATGCATAATAAAAGGGAGAGGTGCCACTTTAGGTGCACACACATATATATAGGCTATTATTTTTGAAGGCTGCCTTCAAAAATAATAGCCCATTATCACTCCTAGTAATACCCCTAGAAATGCAATAAAACAAGGACACATCCAGATTTTGAAAATTCAAATATATTATTAACACACACACTGTTGATAAAACCCTGTGTTTAATATTGCTTGGACACAGGTGTAGTTTTTTTAGTAAATGTCCCCAGTCCAAGTGTTAGTCCCCCCTCTCAGGTAACATGAATACACAATGTTGATGCTGTAATGGGAGGTATGTGCAGGGGAACTTTGAGTTTGACTGCTTTGGCTCCCAGACCATCACTGGCTTCTGTATCTGGTTCTCTGTCTACTTCCCCGGGGATATAGAGCTCTCCACCTCCCCCTATGCTGAGTGAGTTCCACACTTCTTACTTCTAGTAAAACTTCCCTCTCAAATGACATCATTTGGCCTGCAAGACCAGAAGGATTATTTGTATTTCTAAATTATCTCTGTTGGTGGCTTCTTGTTAATTTTGCAATTACATATTTTATATAATCAGAATCATCCATTACAATATTGGAGCTCTAAGAAGAAGTCTGGAAGATTAAATTGACACAACCTATGGGAAGGTTCACCACTGATGAGCCAAGCCCTCCCAATATTTTTTCATCACAGTAAGAACAGTAGAAATTTGTTTGTGTGTAAAAGAAACATTCGTGCTTAAATGATTACATATTTTGTTAGCACTTGTTACTAGGCAAATATCTTGGCACCCGCTTTTGTAAAATAAAAAATGATTTAAACTCATCCAAAGAGATACTAGGTGAGTGGGTTGTCTTATATTGTTCTAATTGATCTCACATGGAAGGTTCTTCAGTTTTGTGTGTAAGATTAAGGCTAATGTAGTTTGTTGTTGCTAGTGTCCATCAGTCAACTCTTGGTGACTATATGGACAAAATTTTTACAATTTGATCTGTTAATGACTAGTGACCTACCCGTAGTTTCCTTGATCCCTTCTAAAAAGCTCGTTGCAAGTCTTCTTATCATCCTTCAATTTTTCCTAGTACCGTGTGTACATAGTACTGTGTGTTAAATTCCCGAACTGTCAGTATTACTCTGAGAAAATATTAGTTATGATTCATGTGAAGCTATCATTAATCACTTTATAATAAAGACTTCCATGTATCTATAAGGTGGAGAGGATAGATAAATCAGCTAAGTGAGGTTGGGTTCAAATATTTAATAAGTGGAGCTACACCCCCAAGAGTGTGATGGGGAATAAACCCTAATAAAAAGCCACTACAACTCAATGACACTACCAATAGCTTTGTCTGAATCCTTGTCATGCTCCTCATCAAAGGTGCCTGTTTTCCATATTAGAAGTTATCTCACATCTGAAGCTAAGTTGAACAGTATGTGCTTCAGATATTTTTAAATCAATGGCAGACATACCTTTATGAATTAACACTGTTGTCTTTATAAAGTTTCCAAATGTGTGTCAGGAACTGAGATTGTAATGGAGACTTCCTTAAATGATCCAAGAGTGCTCCACATTATATCATCACTCTAAATCCAATCTGCTGCAGCAAGCAGTAGTGGGTGACTGTGAATCCTCTCTAGCAACAGCCTTCACTGTAGGTTGGACCCAAATTATCCTGTATATGGGGGGTCTGTAGGAACCCTCTAGTTCCTAATAGTCCTGATGGTGAAACTAAACATAGCATTTACTTGATATATATTTTTAGGTGGTATAAAATATCAGAAATATCTCTTTAGTGTCAACACCATGAGATGGACCATTTTACAACTCGACCTGTGATACATTGTTATATTTTTACCTGTCTGTTGTTACTGGTAACTTAGACTATATGTATGCTGGGTACAGACAGTACTCTGGTGTGGATTCAGCCCAAATGTCAACCCAGGGAATTTTACCATGGCTCATGATAATGTAATGTGAGAGATAGCTTTTCTGGATTGTAATTTTATATATAAAAGAAAGACACTGCTGGAATTTGAACCTGGACTCTTTCTAACTTTAATTTCAGTGTTGAGATAACTGTTGCAGCAATCAAACAATAATTCTCTATATACAGTAAAACCCCGCTAAGACGAACCATGGATATAACGAACCTTCCCTTATAACGAACCCATCGAAAATCCCAATTCCATTCCATTAAAATTACCATCGCTATAACGAACTTTTCACTTTTCAAACTAGCGAACTATCGCTATAACGAACCCAATTTTGGTCCCAAAATATTAAATTCTATCAAAAATACCATGCTTATAACAAACTTTTAATTTTAATTCTAAAATTTCAAAATTATAATTTTCAAAACTAATTAAAATTTTGTGTGAGCTCTAGCTCACAGATCGCAATTCAAAACAAATAATTTAGCGACATTGTGTGTTTTTATTTACGTTCTATTTTTATACTGCGCACTTTTATAAATTTTTCATGCCTTATTGAAAACTAAATTTCTTAACTCTACATTAGGAAAATTCCTTAAAACATGATTAAATTATTAAAACCAGTTTTAAAAGATAATGGAAGTGCCAAAGAAAAAGTCGCTCGTACCAAGATATCACTTGAAAAGAAATTAACCATCATAAAAGCTATTGAGAGTGGTACATCGCAAGCGGAACTTCGGAAGAAAATGAAAATGAGCAAAAGTAGCATTTCTACGATATGGGGCAAAAAAGAAGACTATATAAAAAAAAAAAAATGCTACAAAGAGGAATCAATCCCAACTATTGCCGCTATCGTCAGTGTCATTATACACTTTTAGAAGAAGCTTTGTATACGTGGTTAGTACAAGCTAGGCTTCATTTAAAAAAATGAAGATTTCTTTGCTAGATATGAAACCAAATTTTTGAGGAATATGTTAAAGCAGAAAAAAATAACAGACCTTTTCAAGTAAGCCTTTGTATCCTATATTGTAACATAATAATATTTATTTAAAATATATTTTTATACCTTTTAAAATATTATTAATAAAGTTTTTATTTAATTTTTATAAATATGGTATACTTTTCTTGGATTTTTTTGACATATGGGGGGCAGGTTGCATTTATACTAATTAAATTATCAGAGGAACTGATCAAAAAGGCAATATTTTCACATGATTTTGTTTTTATTTTAATATACAGCTTTAATATATAGAAATAGGTTAATTTAGGGGGAAAAAAGCAGCCAATATTAAGAGGTAGCCTTTTTTTTTTGTGCATGCCCTTTAATTATATCCTCAAAAAAAAATTAAATACCCAAACCGTGGCTATAGTGAACCGTGGCTATAGTGAACCAAAAGTCCCGTCCCAATGGGGTTCACTATAGAGGGGTTTTACTGTATATGACTATTTTTAGATAATAAAAAAGCATATATAAATAAAAGAAACTCATTGTGAAAGGTTGTATTTTATTTTTATAATATATATATATATTGGATCGAATAAAAGATTTATTTGCCAATATTTCGGTTGGCTGAATGCCAACCTTTGTCAAGGTACTACATTTTGTACAAACAAACTCAGCGCCGCATAGTATCATTATATTAGAGGCAAAATAATTTTGTAAAAATACAAAGGAGGTGAGGGAAGGGGGAAATTTGTGTATGAAAATATTATTATACAAATTACTATCAGAATAAGTTAAATATTATAAGGGATGTGTGAATATTAAAGGGGAAAAAAATAATCAGGTCTATCCTTTATTTTAAAATATTTGTATTAAGTATATAAAATATAATTCATTAAGAAATAAATGTAAAAATATATCTAAGTTATCTGTTAAAATACACTGTATAACAAAAAAATCGACGCACCAAGAAGGAGTTGTCAGATTAGGACAAAAATTGGTGTATATAAAGAGCATGTATAGGGGGGAAAATGATTAAAATTTCAGAACAATTAATTGTTTTATTTCAGAGTTTAATCGTCACAAATTGAGAATGTCAATATGTCGTTGGACCCCCACTGGCCTGGATGCAGGCTGCCACCCGGCGTGTCATGGACTGATAAAGATTCCGGATGGTGTGCTGCGGGATTTCTTGCCAAATTGTCTTCAACTGTCGGGCTAAATAGTCAACATTCCGGGATGGTTGCAATCGCCTTCCCATCACGTCCCAGATGTGCTCTATGGGCGAGAGATCAGGCGACCTTGCTGGCCACGGAAGAGTTCGATAAGATTGAAGACAATCCATAGTAACACGTGCCGTGTGTGGCCGGGCATTATATTGTTGAAAAGTAAGCCCGGGGTGATGTGAGAGGAACGGAAACAAAACAGGCCGTAGAATGTCATCTACGTACCGTTGTGCTGTCAGGGTGCCAGGAATGACTACCAATGGGGTCCTGCTATCAAATGAAATGGCACCCCAGACCCTAACGCCCTGTTGTGGACCTGTGTGGTATTCGACAGTAAGACCAGGATCCACACGCTGCCAAGGACGTCTCTAGACACATTTGCGACGGTCGTCAGGACACAGTAAGAAACGGGACTCATCACTAAAGACTATACGTCCCCAGTCAGCACAGTTCCAAGTTGATCGCTCCCGACACCACTGTAGTCAGACTTGTCAGTGCACTGGTGTGAGGGGTAGGCATCGTAACGGTCGGCGAGCTCTTAGATTCCGCTCTCTCAGTCGCCTGTTGATGGTCATTTTGGACACTTGTGTGCCGGTCACACGTTGGATGGTAGATAATGTGGATTCCGGTGCTGCGACAGCCATTCTGACAATTGCTCTGTCCTCCCGTTCTGTTGTTGCCCTTGGTCGACCGCTGCCGTCCTGACGTTGCATCTTCCGTTGTTGACCCACTTTTGCCAACATCGCCTAATAGCCGCATCACTTCGACACAGATATTGCGCGATTGGTCGATTAGACCAACCAGCCTCTTAATCCAATGGCACGACCAGTTTCAAACTCTGACATATGTTCGTAATGAGCACGAATCTTTCGGCGAGGCATTGATACAGTAGAAATAGGCGTACTGCTAAAATATTAAACGGAATTCCGGAAAATCAGCTCGTGCCGCGCCGAATATTGAGTCTAGAATGCTCGTGCTGGATGCGCAGTTCAGATGCGTTGGAGCTCTTGCTTTGCATAATTCGGCCACCAAATTTCAATCATTTGCATGTTTGGTCGAACATATAAATCGGACAACTGCTTCTTGGTACGTCAATATTTTTGTTATAGAGTATATTTGAAAAAAATAAATACAAAATGATTTAAACCAAAACTATAAGAAATTTTTTATAATTTCAACTATAAAATGTATATTTTAAAAATGCATTATATTTTTATGGAGATTGATTTATCTATATGTAAAATAAATATTTTATAAAAAAACGTATTAAATTGGAATTAAAATATTTTAGAATGAATATATGGAAAAAATTAAATAAAGGGTGGAAACCAAAAATGGGCAATGTATTTTAACTTTTACGTTGTTAAGAGATAAATAATGAATGAAAACATTAAGATGCGAATGTTTATTTTCACAAATAAATCATACTTCTACTGTCCTTACTGTGATGAAAAAATATTGGGAGGTCTTAGCTCATCAGTGGTGAACCCTCCCAGCAGTTTCACCAATTTAATATACCAATCCGCTTCTATAGAGCTCTAATATTGTATTGGATCATTCTGATTTTATATACTACACTGAAAGGTAGAATCTTTATCATTCTATGGACATAAGCTTTTAGGACAGTAGAATTATGATGTGTCTCTTTAGGACTCTAGCAATGTGTAGCGAGCTGTAGCTGTAGGAAAGGGAGCTTTTTTGATGATCAGGGGTGTTATTTAAAGGTGGAGATTTTGGTTTGAAAAAAAGTTTTTTTGATAAATTTGCTTGGTAAATTGTTGTTTTTTAATTTTCTTAAGATTCTATTTCTCTCCATTATTTCATTATTTTTTGATGAGCAATGTGTTTCTAATCTTTTGGAGAGAGCTTTAATCACAGCGATTTTATGATGTACTGGGCTGAAAGAATTGAGAAATAAATAATTTCCTGTGTGGGTTGACTTTCTTAAAATACTAGTTTCCATTTGGTTAAACTTATTTTTAAGCTGTATATATAAAAATGCTAAAGAATTATTTTCTATTTCATGCGTAAACTTTAAAAATGGTCTTAAAATATTCAAATATTTTAAAAAGACTGAAATATCTGATTCTGATTCACAAAAAATGTCATCTATGTATCTTTTCCAAAAATAATTTTGAGTTGCTTTGATTCTGTGACAACTCGATCAATTTGGTTCATGAAAATATTGGCTAATGCCGATGAGATCGGGTTGCCCATCGGTAAGCCTTGATTTGTTTGTAGAATTTATCTTTGTGGCTGAAATAATTGTGTTCTGAACAAAGTTTAACCGCAGTTTGTTACATTATTTTCACACTTTAGTAAAAACATGTAAATTATATGCACCACTTGTTTAAATTATTTTTACCTTTATCTCCTAACAATGCAAAAGTTAAAATACATTGCACATTTTTGGTTTCCACCCTTTATTTAATTTTTCCATATATTCATTCTAAATTATTTTAATTCCATTTTAATAATTTTGATAAAATATTAATTTTTCTTATAGATAAATCGATCTCCATAAAATGTAATGCATTTTTAAAATACATATTTTATAGTTAAATTTTTTGAAAATTTCTTATAGTTTTGGTTTAAATCATTTTGAATTTTTATTTTATTTTTTTCAAATATTTTAATAGATAACTTAGATTTATTTTTACATTTATATCTTAAAAATAAAAAAGGCATATCCTGACTAGGAGCACATGTGCTTTTCAGAAGGCAGAGCCCCATCTGGTGGAACAGAAATCAACTAATCATTGATTTAGCCTGTTCCCTGAAATTTGGATAAATCAATGATTAGTTGATTTCTGTTCCACCAGATGGCGCTCTGCCTTCTGAAAAGCACATGTGCTCCTGGTCAGGATATGCCTTTTTTATTTTTAATATCAACACCTGACCTTTTTATTTTTTATTTTTTTCTATTGTTTTTTCATTTATCTCTTATAAGAATTATATTTTATATACTTAATACAAATATTTTAAAATAAAGTAATTTGTATAATAATATTTTCATACACAAATTTCCCCCTACCCTCACCTCCTTTGTATTTTTACAAAATTATTTTAACTCTAATATAATGACACTATGCAGCGCCGAGTTTGTTCGTACAAAATGTAATTATCCAATACTGTAGAACCTCCATGAGAGGACATCTCTCCCTAAAGGACACTTTGGCCCTGCAATTTAGGTGTCCTTTACAGGGAGGTTCTACTGTATATGCCTTTTATTATATAAAAATATAAATATGGATTGCTCTATTTTCAGAACAATATAACTCTCTATAACTAGGTTTTATTTATATATGAATTTTTCAAATGGTTAAATATGTACCAAGAAATAGACAAGAAAGAAGTATAGGTAAGAAAACTAGAGGTGATACAGAACAAGAATATGTTTTATACTTTGGTATGTAACTCAGAGTGACAGGGTGGGAATCCAGGGGACCCGTTGTAAGAAGAATGAAAGTTGTGACATATAAATTAGATGTCAGTCTGTCACTGGGGTATTCCAACAATATGTGGCTGCCACAGACCCACCCACTGGCAGCAAGGACTACTGAACATCCCCAGGAAGCCAGTCAAACAAGGGGACATCATCCGGGGATCTGTCGCCATTCACAGGAACAAGAGATATTCCAGGTCTGTCTCCCCCTACAACACTATTGTAACACACCTTTGTGTTTTAATTCTACTGCTCTCTAAATCATAAACTATATTTTAATTCTTTTTAAATGAGCACAATTTCCTATTGCCCTTATAGTTTATTAAATACAGTAGAACCATACTTTAAAGGATACCTAATTGCAAAGCCAAAGTGTTTTTTAGAGAGAGGTGTCCTCTTACCGGATAATTGCTTAATAGTAAAAATGGTAATTTTTCAAATTAAAACTGTCCTTTGTAGAGATGTGTCCTCTCATGGGGGTTCTACTGTACCTTTAAGAATTCCCCTTTACTGGCTGCTATATTATAAATCAGTATTAGGGTCTGTTAACAAAACAGACAAAACTGATGATGAGAGAGCCAGGCCTTCCCAATATTTCTCTCATTGCACAGTAGAGAATTGTTTAGTTTCAAAAGTTAAATGCTTAAATAGTTTATTATTTGGAATACAGATCTACCATGTAATTAATACTACTATCACTTGGACATTCATCTGAGTGAAGCATATCCCAATTTTAAAACTTTCTAACTCTTAACAAATTTTATTTTTTGAAGCATTAGGCATTTGTTAGGACCAGTATGCACAAATTGGAACAGGTACTCCACTCTCCTAGGCACCTAGTAGAGAGTGTAGTGTGCAAGTTAGAAAAAGCTCTGCTTCCATATAAGTTGTCTTTCTTTGATGAAAACAACTCCTGGGGATGTAACCGATGGTCAACTCCAGTGAAATGCCATCCACAACGGTAGGTTAGCAAGGGCACACATCATAATACCATATATTTGGTGCATCAAAGGCCTAACTGTTCATTATGCCGATAGTAAACTTCACCAACATAATAATAATTTTCAATTGGAATAGAATTTTTGTTTGAAATCACATTTCATTTATGATGATCAAATATTTCTTAAAATGAAAGGTGCAACAATGGAAAGTCCAATATCATCAAATGCAACTTGGATCACTATGGGCCAATTAGAAATCAAATCTCTAAATTCACTCACAAATGAAAAGTAGCTTAGCAACTTAACAGCCTATATAATTTCCACAGCAACCTCCCATCAAATCCCACCTACGATGGCTAAAACTAAATTTTCCCTTTATAAACACAGTGCAACCTCATTATAATGTTGGTTATAACATGAGAGAATTCTAAAGTGCCTAGTTTATGAGCCTTAATTATCTTATACACAACAAAGATATAGCATAAGACCCCACCTCGATGTTGTTATTCAACTGTAGGGCTGGCTGTCTAGTGAGGATTGTAGTAGAGATGATATAAGTGACATACACATCCTATTATTATATAGTCAGACCTCTTTGGTGGAACAGTTACAGGTGTTGACTTATAGTGTTGGCTAAAGTAAATAATATTGGGTTGGGATTTGGAAAATAATGTAGAATTATAGTTAACATTGGATTAAAGAGGTTATACTCTTTTTATCAAAGACATATACATGTATATAGTGTGCCAATTTCAATCACCAATGCTTTGATTTTGCAGCATCATTTTAAAAATGAAAGGCTGTGTGAGATGAGATTTAAGAACTAATTTACTCATTACTACTTATTGATGAGGCACAATTTGGATTGTAGATTATAAACACAAGGTAATAAGACCAAATCCAAATAAATAAATAGTGTGTGACGTTTCGGTAACAGCGTTGTTACCATCTTCAGACAAAAGTACTGAATGAGAGAATTTTACCACAGCATGCTTTTAAATAGTTCCTGTTATCAAGTGTGTAAACAAGATAACAGATAAGAAGATATTTATCTGATAAACAGATGGGTAAACACCTGCTGATTAATATTCTTAGAATTAATCATTTATATTTCCTCTTTCTTCCATTCTATTAATTGTAGCACATTTCTTTTGAATGAAAAATGCTTCTTTAAATTGTCTCTTAAAATAATTTTTCTCATAATCTAGTATCTTTGTTTCTTTTAGGTTAAAACATCCAGAACTTTAAAAGAAAGAATGAAAAACCATGAATATGCTCTGAAATGGGATAAAATTGAGAATTCTGCACTTGTAGAACATAGAAAAATCACAGGACATAATAATTTTAACCTAAAAGAAACAAAGATACTAGATTATGAGAAAAATTATTTTAAGAGACAATTTAAAGAAGCATTTTTCATTCAAAAGAAATGTGCTACAATTAATAGAATGGAAGAAAGAGGAAATATAAATGATATTTATAGATATGCTTTTAATTATATTTGAAAAAATTTTTAATTCTAAGAATATTAATCAGCAGGTGTTTACCCATCTGTTTATCAGATAAATATCTTCTTATCTGTTATCTTGTTTACACACTTGATAACAGGAACTATTTAAAAGCATGCTGTGGTAAAATTCTCTCATTCAGTACTTTTGTCTGAAGATGGTAACAACGCTGTTACCGAAACGTCACACACTATTTATTTATTTGGATTTGGTCTTATTACCTTGTGTTCATTACTACTTAGTATTTCTTTAAAGAAGGCCTGGATTGAATATAAGAGCATTGTAATAAGCCATACCCTGGAAAATCTGTCTTTCTATAAAGTGGGAGTGGTTTTAGTCACATTTGAAGATTGATTCATTTTCAATTTAATTACATCATTTGGAACCAAGATTCATGTTGTTGCTTTAACAGTAGTTAAAATAATTGGGACTTTTTTAAATTATCCATAGTACACTTGGTATAGGCCATGATAATCATGGTGGGTAGTTAGCGACTGCTTTTACTGTAAGTGCTCAACTTGTCTACACATGTGAAAAGCAGTTCGACTTTGCACTTACAAATGTTACAGAGTCCCATTTAGTTACTTACACTCGCTGGTGGGGTTGAACTGTTGCAAGATTTGGGGGCCATTGGAGCATTTTTAAATTAGAAAAATGTGGATAATTCGGGATTTGATCCCGGATCATAGCAGTTGAAAACCAATGGTTTAGACCACCCTTCCACTGACTCCCCTGGGACTGGGGGACTTTTGTGACTTTTTAATCTTGATACTTAAGAATTCTGATGCCCAAGTTGATATCATAAAGGAGAATCAGTTATAACAAGATTCCACTGTAATTCTATTAATATTTTTTAATACTAGTCATCATTCATAAGATCAAGTGATAGCCTTTTCAATTTTGAATCAGATTTAGATGGAATTTTCCAAAATCTGATTCAATATTAGTTAGCAATTTTTTAGAAAGTTTATACAGTAGTAGAACCTTCCTGCAAAGGACACCTAATTGTAGAGCCAAAGTGTCCTTTAGGGAGAGGTGTCCTCTTACTAGAGACTGTCAAAATAGTAAAAAGTTGTAATGTTCTTTAGGGAGAGGCGTCCTCTTTCCGGAGAGCAGCTAATTAGTAAAAATGATAAATTATGCTGATATTCATGGAAGTATTACTGTATCTTTATTTTAAAAATTAATTTACTATTTTTTTTTCCTAAATCCATATAGGGAAACCAAATAAAGTTTAAATATTTTCTTTAATAACGGACTACTTGATGAGGGAAGAGTATCTTTTAATATATAATATCAGATCACAAGCTTTCGTGCACAACCGCCCATCCACAGGTGTAAAAAGTGTATTTTCTTTTTGTGTGCGCTTAATTGAAAAATTGAAAAAAAAAAAATCCCTAAAGCTGTTTATTGACTACATTCAACACAATTGGGGAATGTTTGACTGAGATTACTGGGATATTGCTTTGTCTCTGAGTTGAGTGGGGTCATTTATTTTCACCACAGAGTGGTCCTAAAATTGAAGCATGTGTGGGTGTGTGTATTGCAATAAGGGTAGTAAAAAATTGTCTAAAATCTATGCCTAAAATGCCTTTATTTATTGTTTGCGGAAGAGCAATGCTTGAAGCATGTTTATAAATTTATAATTATTTATACTGTGTCCAAAAAGCTTATGTTCATAGTTTTTTCAAAATACCTTTTCCAAGAGTTTGTCTTCCGTATAAATCAAAAATGCCCAATACAATATTAGAGCAGGATGGTAGATTAAACTGCCAAAACTGTTGGGAGGGTTCACCACTGATGAGCTAGGCCCTCCCATTATTTTTATCATTGCAGTAAGGGAAGTATAGAAAATTGTTTTATTGAAAGGAAACATGCACTAAAATAAAGTTTAAATTTCCAATAACAGATGGCACCTCCTGTAGAATGAAGCCCCGATACTGATACTGAACAATAGCCTGAAACCATGGTTGGTGGTGTCTGTATTTGCCAGAGCTGGTGCTGTGGCCTATTTATTGATCTGAATTTGCATGCTCTATGCAAAGAAGACCAATTAAATAAATTGTTTTAATGCATTTAATCATTGTATTTTAATGCATTTATTAAAAAGAAGAGGTACCTGCATATAATATTTTCTGTGCACTCCATCCTTTTCACCCTTGTCTCATCACATACCAGTGAGCGCTAGGAATCCAATTGCGGTATAGTTTTTCTTTGGGGTGTTCACTGGCTCACATCATACTTAATCATCTTCCATGTCTATTTTCTTACTGTCTGCATCTTAATCAGGTTTTCTGTTGCCTGCTTAACTTTGTACCCATATTGTACCCATTAAACTATTTCTGTAATGGTTAGATTATTCTGGTCCGGGGCTGTTCAACTTTGCTCCTTGCCAGTGCAGTAGGACCTCCATGAGAGGACACTATCGCTAGAGGATACCTCTCTACAAAGGTTTTCATCGCCAAAATTAGCATTTTTACCTATTAGCAACTCTCCCATAAGAGGATACCTCTACCTAAAAGATACCTTTGCTCTGAAAAAAGGTGTCCTTTACAGAGTGTTAGTTCTACTGTACTAGCAGTTATACTGATGCCTGCAGGGTATGTGTGTTTTAAAGAGGAATAAACCAAGCTGTGTTTTTGCACCAGGTACCTGGATTTGGAACTGGAGTACCAGCACGAAGACGACTCTCTACCCATCAAGACCATCTACATCACACAATAAACATTTTCCTATTTTATTTTTCAACTCATCAAGTATATCTATTTACACAATTTCCACATCCCAAAATCTAACTTTATGCTAGGATGGTTTTAGATCATTATATGAAAGACAACAAATGCATGATGTGGCCAACTTGTGAAAGCTTCTCCTGATTGGCCTGGCTGCTATCAGTCGTGCTGTATCACCATGAGATGCTTTTATCATAAGTTTGCCATATAAGGGTCAGTTAAAAGAATAAATGTTGTATATATTAAATTGGGTTCTTTCATTTTGTATGAGGGTGAATAAAAAATTAGCTGCACTTTTATTATACATTCTTTATTCACTCTATTTTTTCCAGTATATCACCAGCTTTTAAATCCTGTCTTAGAAAGAAGTCCAAACTGAACCACAGTGAAAGTCTTCTATGCAAGCTTGCAGCATCAAGTTTGAGAACAGTCACATCCTGTGCTTGCAAAACTATAGCTAATTTTGTACTTATCCCCCCTTATACAATAGAACCTCTCTCTAAAAGACACCTAGTTGTAGATTGGAGAGTCAAAGTGTCCTTTAAAGAGAGGTATCTTCTTATTGAAGGGAAGCTAATAGGTTAAAATGGTAATTTTGGCGATGAAAGTATCCTTTGTGGAGAGGTATCCTTATGGAGGTATTTCAAAAGTAATGAAGAAGCATCAAATGATCTGAACTTTATTTTTCAATCTAACAAAAAGACCACCCATGTCAATTTTTGAATGCTTTTTCTCCAAGGACCTAGTAACCTTTTATCTCACATTTGAGATAAATATACAGTAGAACACCACCTTTAAATTAATCAAAAACTGATCCTTTGGGGTGTTAAATTAAAACTGTGTATTATGAAAAGTTCAGTTTGACTTGAGACCTTTCATGTTGTTTCTTATCCCCTTGTGTAAAGATTGCACAGATTTTAAAACACATAGTTTGACTATTATTGCAACTCTGTCTATACAGCCAGCCACCTTGCTTCCCAAGGTATTAATCCTCACAGGATAATCTCCACCTATCACAGACTGTTATGTTAGTGTCCTTCAAGTCAAAATCAACTTTCAATCACTATATGGACAAATATTCTCCAATTTGATCCATTAGTGACCTTCTGGTAGCTTTCTTGACCCCTTCTAGCCAGCTTATAGCAGGTCTTCCTTCAATTTTTCCCAACATCAACATCTTTTCTAAACATTTTGCTCTCATTAAGTGTCAAAAGTAGGTCATTCTTTGTTTACATATTTGGGATTCTAGGGATTTAATAGGATTAATTTCATTTAAGAATGAAATATTTGTCTTTTTATCTGTGTCTTGGTACTCCATGGAGTAACTTTCTCTATGTCCACATTTCAAAAGCTTAAATTATTTTCTCTCTGCTTTTCTAAGAGTCCAAGTCCATTTGTGACCACAGGGATTACCAATGTCCCTACAATTCCCTTCATTGTCTTGAGAGAAATGCCATTATCTTTCATAATTGCATCCCTTCTTAGTGCTATTCTTCTTTTTCTTCCTCTAAGCAAACTCCCATCTTATCAATCCTGGATCTTAAGAATATGAAGTTTTCATATATATAAATTTTTCTTGTTGAATTTCAAGCTATTTATATTATCGGTAGTTATAAGTTTGGTCATGCTGATATTTAATTTTAAACCCCAAATTTCCACTTTCTTGTTTAACTTTCTCAATAATAATTTAAAGTGTTAGTTTTCTTCTAGGAATATGGTGTCATCAGTATAGCGAAGGTTATTTATTTTCATTCCTCCAATGTATACACATATTTCATCGATCAGCCAATCTCATGTTCAGTATAGATGTTGAAGAGACATGGTGACAGTATACAGCCTTGCCTCACTCCTTTTTGTGGTTGAGTCAATCAGTGTTCCCATATTCTGTCTTAATTATGGCTTCCTGTTTTGTATATAGTATCAGGACAATTAGGTGTTCTGGCACTCTTACATGTCTTAGTGTTATCCATAGTTTTGTTTGATATAGGCAGTCAAAATCTGTACTATATAGGAAATATAAACTATTTTGACCCACATGATTATTTTTGAATTAAAATAATTTTCTACTGCAATGATAAAATAATGGGAGGGCCTAGCTCATCAGTGGTTTAATCCTCCCAGGGTTTCACCAGTTAAATCTAACATACCACTGTAATATTGCATTTGGCTATTTTCTTTTTATACCGCTACTGAAGCTAGACTTTAAAACAGAATATATATATATATATATATTATTGTCTTTCCATTATCTATCTCAGGTTTGCCATTTGATCTCTTGTCCCTCTACCTCTTCTGAAACCTGCTTGTTCTGGAGGTAATCCTCTATTTAAATGCTGTTCCTTTTTTTTCTGTATTATTTTAGAAGTATCTTGCTTGTGTGTGGGGGACAATTGCATGGCTCTGTAGTTGCTGCAGATCTTTGGGTGTGGTTAGAAATATATATATATTTTTTTCCCTTCGGTTGGCCATTTTCCACACTCCCATAGGTTCTGTGATAATATTTAAGGCCTTTTCTCCTGCTGTTTTTATTAACTCGATTAGAATGTCATCTATTCTTGGAGATATTCTCTTACTGATTTGATGATTTTGTTGGAGGAGGTTCTTTCTCAAAATCCTTTGCGCTCCATGTTTCTTTATTTGTTTCTTCTTTTTAATATAGTTTCTCTGTGTAGTCTTTCATTTCTTTCCCTCTAATGAGATAATTTCCATATACATATCTTTAAAAAAATCTCTATCATTCCTATTTCAAATTTATGCTTCCTCTGATTGCCTTCAATTTTGATGAATTCCTGGTTAAGAAAGATCTCTTTATTTTTCCTTGCTTGTCTCTGAAAATTAGCATTTAGTTTTCTCATCTCTTCCAATTCCTTGAGTGTTTTTTTTCTTCATCATTTATATTGCTATATTAACTACTCCTTTTGATCTAATGCTCTGAATCTATTGTACACCACAATTGTGTAATTCATCGATGTCATATCTTGGAGTTGAGCTTGGGTTTTGTTTTCCTATTTTCTTTAATTTTACTCTCTTGAAATCAGTAGTTCATGATCAGTTCCACAGTTTGCACCTGGTAGTGTCTTAGGTGAAAGAATTGAACTTTTCCATCTTCTTTTGCTTATAATGTAATGATTTTTTTTTTCAATGAGCCCCATCTGGTGAGGTCCATGTATATAATCTACATTAATGTTGTCTGAAGTATATATTTGCTATATAAAAATAATTTTCATGACACCATTTTATTTGTCTTTCTCCTTTTTCATTGTGATTCCCAAAGTTCCCAGGTATTACTGGGTAGCTAGATAATGTATCTATTATTTCTAGAAGGTTTTTTTAAAATTCTGCCTCAGTTGTGAATGCATAAATTTGTATAATGTTGATGTTTACTGGGTGGTTGTTTGGTCAAAATAACTCTGTCATTCGCAGGGTTGAATCCACTAATATATTTGTCTATATCTTTTTAGAGGAGTTTCATTCTTTGAGTAATATATTTCACTTCCTGTCCATTTCAGCTCACTTATGCCTAGGATGTCTATAAATCCATTTCATTTCTTATCCTGAACTACTATCTAAATTTCCCTGATTTATTCTTCTTACATTCCAGCACCTGGAGGCCTGCATCTCTTGCAAGAAAACACCAGCTCCAGCTATCATGCGGAGATTATCATCCTGCGGGGGGGGAGGGGGCTCAACAATGATAATGATATCTGCATCTCTCACCAGCCAGAGCACATTTTAGTGTGGAGACAACATATTATCCCAATATTCCAGTGTCGAATAAAGGTCATCATGAGGTGATGGCATGGGGGTTGTAAGAACTAGGAGAGTGACCATCTGAAAACTAATCTCTAAATATTGTAGCTTGGATAAATAAGGAGAGATAAAACTTGAGAATTACATGCCAATTTATTTTGATAAAAACAATTACAAACTTATTTGGTTAATCCAGGCTCTCCTGAGGCATAACTTATTAACATCAAAAGTAAGAGATATATGCTGAGTAACAAAATATCAAAATTATTATTCTGTCGATTTTGAAAAGTAATATTTTTCTCCTTCATTCCCTATGAGAGCTGTGACCCACAGCTTGCAAATTGTGTTGCTGACGTGGATCTTGCATATTTTGGTCAAGGTTTCCTTCAGCATCTTGAAAGTGGTCCCTAGCAGCTTTACATCCTTTTTCTTGTGGCTTTGTTGTCATAGCATATATCCTTTTCTTGGAAGGAAATCTTGGCTTTGACGCGGTGCTGAATCCTGGAGTCAGAAGCTAAAATGGTAATCAATAGCATCTATGACCTCTTCAGTTTGTCTTTCCAAACCTATTCAGATTTTATACCAAAATGTATGGATGAAAATTTATTTTGATCCAAATGATCATAAACTTATTTGGTTAACCCAGGTTCCTGGAGCTTACAGGTCACCAACTACCCAGGCAGTCTTTCTGACCTAAGTCTTCTTGATTTTATTTACAAGGCAAGTGGAAGTCCAATTTATGAGAAGGCACCATGCAGATTTATTTATTGGGAGATTCTATAGGGATGCTGGACTTACGATTGTTGATTCCTAAGAGGGTGGCTCTCTGTAATTTTTGGCACTGGAAAGTTGGGCTGGTCTTCTTCTTTCTTATCTCCACTCAATCACACTAAGGTATCAAGCTTGTAAAGCTTGAGATTTTTGATGGTGTCTGCCAGGGAAGAGTAGAGCTCCTCAATGGATGAGTCAATACAGTCAATAATATGTCTTGGGGTTGCAGGCTGAGAATTGCACTTAGTACATAGTGGGAAAACCCTGCAACCATTCTGGAAAGTTATTGTCCGTAGATGACCAGACTTAAGTCTGGAAATCAAAGACTGTTGTTCTCTTGGGAGGACAGAACCGGTGCTTGTCCCTCCTGCTCTGTACCAGTCATATATGTGCAGCATCTAATTTCCATTCCTGCAGACATTGGGTTTTGATGGTACGGAGGAGGTCTCTTTCATCTAGTTGGGTGGTAGATTCTCTTGCTTCAGGTAGGCCAAGAGCTCCAGTCTGCCAGCTCATTACCAGGAATTCCAACGTGAGCTGGAAGCCATTGCACTGTGACTGAGCTGTTGGCTGGGAGTCGGTTTACAGACTTAGCAATGCTCTTGAGGAGAGGTTCTTGACTGGAGAAGCAGCTTTGAAGGGTATAAATGGCTGCTCTTGAGTCAGAGTAGATTATTATTTTATTGGCGAGTTGATGTTGATGTCTTTTAGAGCCGTATCTATAGCAGAGAGTTCTGATTTATAAACTGAAAGATGTCTAGGGTGGGAGAGGGAGATTTTTTCCAGGATCTTATCTTTGTAGATAGCAATTCCACTGCCAGACAGTCCAGTTTCAAGTTGGCTACCGTCAGTGTAAATTGTGATGTCGAAGAGGGAGCTATTTTCCTCAATGATTTGGAGGCCAAGAGCTTTAAGTAATTCTGGCTGAGTTTCATGTTTTCCTGTAAGATGTTCTTTTGGAGAGTTAATCTTTTTTGTTATAAATTTTGAAAAGCAGATTTTTCTCCTTAGGTGCAGGGGAAGAAGGTTTGATTCGAGTTCAGCAATGCGATTTGGGCAGGATCCTCGAAGTCCGCTGATGATTTTAGCTGCGCTTGCTTGGATTCTGTCTATTTTGGATAGGTTAGTTTTACTTGCATTGATCCAGGCTGGTGTAGCATATTCCAAAATAGGTCTTACGCCAGTTTAAGCCTGATATTTTTTTCAGGATTTTGAGCCTATTTTTTGCTTTGCTTATCATGGTGTCAATATGTTTTTTAAAAGTGAGTGCAGGGTCGAGTGTGACACCAAGATATCTTAGTAGTTGGGCTGGTGAAAAGGAGGTGGTATACAGTTTGGTCTTCGCCTTGGCAATGGGGGCAAGTTAGGTCTTCTTTTAATGCCTTTGCATAGTCTAACTGAATTTAACCATTGCCAATCAGGATTGTTAACTTATTAACTATTACTACACTACTAACCCGGACTCCTGGAGCGCACAAAAGTCGCCAACTATCCGGATTAGTCTTCAGACTTATGGTCTTGTTGTTGCAGTGACATCCAGCTGATCAGATGTCGCCATGCCGATTTGTTTTTAAGGATGTTCCTTAATGTTTTTGTATTCAATGTGTTGACGCTGAGGAGGGTTGCAGTCTGGAATCTCTGGAGATGATAAAAAGGACATCTGAAAAAAAAAAAGGTGGTCTCTCTCTTGATGTAACCCAGATTCCTGGAGCCACGTACTAAAGTCGCCAACTATCCGGGTTGGTCTTTAGACTTCACGTCTAATGATGGACATCCAGTTTGTAAGATATCGCCAGGCTGATTTGTACTTGGGAAGGTTCTGCAGGTCTTCAGGGGTAAATATGCTTATTCCTAGGAGGGTGGCTGTTTGGAACCTATAAAGGTGGTGGGCAAAAAGGTGGTTGACAGTTTGGTCATTTGAACTTTTTTGCATAAAATAAGAGAGAAATATGTTGAGTAACAAACTATCTGTATTAATATTGTGTTAGTTGAAATATTCTGCTAACATATAAAGGCCCAGGCGTCCAGGAAGATAAGTTTTCTTTTGATACTTTCTATGATTCTTTATTAGTATACTTATAATAAGGTTGTTTATTTATAATTAATGGGATATTTGAGTGTATGCTTGTTTTAGTACCTTGTTTTAGTGTCAGTTTTACAGAAGGGTAGTTGGCGTTCTGCGCTCCAGGAACCTGGGTTATAAATATCAGTTTTACAGACTGTAAATGGCACGGGGCAGATCTAGCATAGCCTCAAGTCACGCTGGCATAGTACAGCAGCACTTCGGAGAACTGCTCTATGATAGGTCAATATTTAGTGAAAAACTTCCTAAAGCAATCACGTGGTTCGAAATCTAGGAGGCTCAAATGTCGACAATAAAACTTAACTCGCCCAGAGAGACCTATCTGACCACTTTTGTTCTAATCAGAAATAAACTCAACTAGACTAACTCAAGCCCAATGAATACTGACCACTTCTAGGAAAGACCAAGATTATCGAAGTTTTTGAGGCTAGGGTGTCTCATGGAAGTTCTACTATATACCCAAGGTAAAAGATGGCACAACCAAAGGTAATAAACCAAGCACACGTTGGCAAGAAAACAAGGATCTTGCGAAATGTCCAAGATGGCGTCCAGGGAGAAGCCACGCCCAAAGAAGAGACCGAGATATCGGTTATCTAGCCGTCCGTCAAGTAATATACTTGTCAAGCTTTATCTTCTTCCACGTATCGTCCTGCCAAGGTAACACGCAGATCTTTTGTACCATTCCTCTTGTCTCTTTCTTCAGGCATTTCTGACATAGCTTTGTGTAGCACCTCTGAGAGAGATTCATGTAGTATATTTAAAAAGACTAGACATTCAGCCTTATTTATTTGATGAATATTAGGAACTTTCGGAAGATTTTATCTACTTAATTACATATTACACAAATGTATTTATGTAAATTGAGAAGGGAAAACGGAAAGTATTCCGAAAGCTCTACGCTTTATCACAAATTAAATTTTATAAAAAAATAGCGTTAGATTTCATTTATAATTGTATATTATCTAAAATTTTCAAATCTCATGCTTTATTAATGTTTTCTTTTATCGATTACACGCACGCATAAAGCCCAACCTCCAATAAGCAACCTATCTAATAGAGATAACCCCTGTAAAATGACTTATAAATTGAGAGACAACCTCCGGGAGAAGCCAGCCAGCCAGTTGAGACTGAAGTCTCTGTTAGAAGGTTAACTCTACTACTCAGGTGTACACTATACCGCTGATGACGCAACGTTTGAGCTACAACATACTGCACTAATATTAACGTTGTGATACAACCTTGTGTTACAGTAGGCCTGAGCAAGAGTTGACACTCGAAAGCTTGCCTAATATTTCATAAAGATAAGCACATTTTACCTTTTTACTTTTATGACGTCTTTGCAAGAATATTTAGACACAACATGTCTGCCGCCAGCCAAACACTTCAGATAACGTTGCTGCTGGGTGGATGTACAAATTTACATAATATATCACTGTATATCTCTCAAATTTTGCTTGACATGTAAAATTGGAATGTGAAGAGAGCTGGAATATAATTTGTCTTGTAAAATAGGCAAAGTGCGTGAAAATGTAAATAATGTATGTTAAGTTGTTTTTGCGCAATTAATTAATGATCACCATTGTAGTAAAACTAAAAATATTGGTATATATATGGGAAGTTGGCGCTCTGCGCTCCAGGGGAACCAGGGTTATTTATATATATATATATATATATATATATATATATATATATATATATATATATATATATAGAAGCATAGGGCGCGCTATAGTATATATATATATATGTCATAATATATACTCTTCCTGGAATAATAAAGCAAACCTAAAGCCAGCCCAGAGAGAGGCGGGATGTAAAGTCTGGTCACTTGAGACAGCAGCGAAATTCCAAGGGGCGGCAAATGGGGCCGTCCGTTAACACCTTGGGACTTTTAAGACAGTTGGTGATTGTGTGCAACACGAACAGCCGCCCGGCTTTGCCGGGCCCGTCTCTCTCTCTGGTTGTCTGGGTTTCTCTTCCAACTTGTGGTGTGATTATTTCTCTTCCCACCTAATTATATTATACCACACAAAAGTCGACAGGATAAGACCTGGCCGAGAAGCAAATTCCCATATCTACTAGAATATGAAGAAAAAAAGCAAAGCCATGGTGATCGGACAAACCCACAGCCAAGTTCCACAAGAATATACAACCAACTCAACTGTAGCCACTTCTCTTCAAGCTCTCACCCCCTTCCTCGCCAACTTTTGAACCGTGATCCGGAAGAAGTGATATCACCTACGACTGCCGCACACGTCTTCCAGCACTAGACCTGCCCAAGAACGATCACCGCGCCAGAGCAGGACACCTTCCATCATCATGGACTCCGCCATATCCCTGCTGCTACAGTGGCGGACAATACGCACAGTGTCAGCAGACAGAATCCTCCCTCAATGAACTACTTTCTCTCTAAACCAACATAACCTGTAAGTGCAATTGTTTTACATCTACCATTCATTCTTCAAATAAGTCATTCCTTGTAAACTCTGATGCCAATATTTCCATAATTAGTTCAGTTCCATTTATTCTCTCCACGCCTATTAACAGCGATCTTATTATCCATACGATATATATATATCTAGACATATGTAACCCATTGAATTAGTTACCTTACCAATCGAACTTAATAATCGTCATTTTAAAGAAATAATTTCTATTTTAAAGCCACCCCTTTAAAAGAAAATTGGAATCCTACCTATTCTCTCTCTCTCTCTCTCATGCTTAACGATTTTTAAGATTAACAATAGATTTTTATAATCAAGTTATCTATAAAAATAGTTCTCCACTACCTAACCATTTGTACTACTTTGTATATGACTTCTCCTAATTGTAAGCACGGCTCACGAAAAATAATTTCTTTCCCTAACCGACATATAATTCCCTCTGTTAGCTCAGGCGTCGAAGAATTCCAACCACCACGTGAGCCTTGCTTACAACCAACCAACCCTTAGTAACCTTATCAATCTTCCCCTGAATGCCCCTCTCATTCTTACAGCTTGGTTAACCTTCTACCAGCTTATGACCTTCTATAGAATTATTGATTAATCAATTATCTAACTACTATATTGCCATTTCAAAATTCTAATCTTCACCCTTGATTTATGATAATATATTTTGTAGTTTCTCTCTAGCATATCCACCGACCCACACCATCTAGCCACTGGTGTGTTCGTCACAGGATGCAGATTGACTTACTGCTAGATGTTTATCAACTCCTTTTTGTTCGCACTTGAACGAACTGCATCGAGCAGCACAGTTCGCTCCTACTCCTCGCGCCACACATTCGCCACACGGGCCCTGTCTTCAAATTTATGTTTGTCCCTTGTCCATACCAGCACGATATAACCTACGTCCGATATTTCCCACGGAGGTACGTTAAACATCGTCGCTGATTTTGTCCGGTCCGTCATCATTTCGCGCAGACATGGGTTTTACGTTCAACCCTTCGCGAAATCATCTCCTCGCACAAGCTCCCACGACGGTTCAAACACTTCGTGTACGAGCAGCTTGTCACCTGTAAAGGACAACACCGTCCTCGTCTTAATTTTTAGCACTGTGCGCGCAGACTTTCCTTCAATTAGTTAAAATTACTAAAGTCTCTTAGTATCGAAATAATTAAGGTGGAAAGGCCCAAAGCAAGTTTCCCCTCGGTCTGTTTGCTTATATTCTACCTTTGTATCTCGAACTATTTTATCTTAGCAAATTAACTATAAGTCCATGCGACTTCTTCACCTACACACGGGACATTTCCCCTCTGACTCGCTACACGAGTAACTGCATAGATAAGGTAGAATGGCCCAAAGCAAGTTTCCCCTCGCTCTGTTCGCCAAAATTCTAACATTGTATGTAGTTCTATATTTACCTCAGTTCTAAGCTCACGCAATATCCACCCTCAACCTCATTTCTCGTACTCTACACCTATAGCATAGAAAAACCTATGCCAAGTCTTCCCCTTGCCATGTCCGCCTGAAAAACATATCTTAAAGTGTAGAGTTCCCCAGTCTTAATGGCCTTAAGATTTTCATCATGTGTTTGTGACTCCCCTTCTCCTTGTTCACACTTCTCAATAGCATTTCCCTTATAATACATTAGCTTTTATTGTATATAGCCTTTTATAACTTTGATATTATCAAAATTTCCCTTAAATATCAAACTCTCCGGTGTTGTAAAACTGCTTGTAAATAATATTTACCTGTGTAATATACAATATTTTATTTACATAAGACTATGTCACCAACCTTAAATAATTTCAACTATAAAATTATTTTCTCTATTCCTGGCTTCTCCAGCTTTAAGTATACTCAAACCATGTTCAGCCCTCTTCAACGGGGCCCATATGTCATAATATATACTCTTCCAGGAATAATAAAGCAAACCTAGAGCCAGCCCAGAGAGAGACGGGATGTAAAGTCCGGTCACTTGAGACAGAAGCGAAATTCCAAGGGGCGGCAAATGGGGCCGTCCGTTAACACCTTGGGACTTTTAAGACAGTTGATGATTGTGTGCGACACGAACAGCCGCCCGGCTTTGCCGGGCCCGTCTCTCTCTCTGGTTGTCTGGGTTTCTCTTCCAACTTGTGGCGTGATTATTTCTCTTCCCACCTAATTATATTATACCACATATATATACTACTCATATATATACTACTAATACAACAACAACAACAAAAACACCTTATTAAGACAATTTAGTCTTATACGGATTCTCCAAGCACAGAAATGTAGGGTACATACAAGAATGACAGTAGTAACAACAACAAAAGTCCCTGTTATGACCCTTTGGTCTTACACAACTTCTCCAAGTAGAAGAGGGCATATACAGGAATATCAGCAATAGTTACAATAATTAGCAATGTTATTTACAATGTGTCAAGAGGGAGATAAGCAGGAAAGGGGTTGCTGGGGAACTAGAGTATTAACATGGGTAGATGTTATTATATCTCTTGAGGAAAGATTACGCGACAATAAAGTTGGGATATCCAGCAGGTTAAGAAAGTCTCCAAGGTGGTTGGTGCGAATGTTTAGTTCACCATATAAAATTATACCAGTCCATTGTGTATCTTGATCGCAATATATATACTAATAATAATATATATTAATTTTAAAAAACCGACATTCTCCTAGAAAATTTCTTCCTTAAAACACATTAAAACAAGGTATTTCTCGAGCTTCTCTGCGCAAAGAGAGCATACTCAGATCTGTGAATAGTCATCAGCAGCTTTGGCAAATTCGAATAATAGTTTTGGGCTATTACCCTCATCAGTATAGGGCGGGTACGACTTCATAACATTCATAATTACGAGAAGAGTTAAAAAATGGCCGAATCTGCCAAAGAGGTGTTTTAGCTGGTGATGCGGTAAGGCCGATTTCAAGCCAGAATACGATGCCATATGGATATAGAGCAAAATTTATTTATTTAAAAATTAGAGACATGTTCAAATTCCATGCTCAAAATAATTCATCTAACCTTTGGTCATTTCAGATCAGACTACGATAAGAGCGAGACTTCAGACTTTGGTTTTAAAGGTACTGTGAGAAAAACTAAAACCTTTCTCGAATCCAACATGTACCTGACTGAGATGTCATATAATCGCATTATGTCGCAATATTTTGCAGTGGCGCAATGTGCGGTGTTAGAATAAAAGGCAAATATAATCGTCACCTTAGCAAACACGAATCTATATATATAAAAATGAATGCATGTGTGTGTGTGTGTCCTTTATGCCTGACCAAACCACTCATTGGAACGCCATGAAACTTTGGGAAGTTATTTAGTATAGTACTGGGAAGGTTTCTAGCAAATAAATTTTTTGAAAAAACTTTTCGCCTAAAAATAATCAAGATAAATATTCTAATTTATCTGTTATAATTCAACAATCTGCTGTAAATATTATCATGATGATACGATGATTTTGTAATGTAGAAAATTAGGAAAGACAAAATTCAGGATGACACGGCAATTTATTTGAGACAAGAATAATGATACAATTCCAAGGCAAGATACTATTCCTTTAACTTCCAATTACCGAGGGAACCAATTAATATTGATTTTATTTAACTTATCGAGTATTTTTCAAGGGACCGGGAAAAAATGTTCACTTTATCGAGAGATTCGTTAGACAAACCTTTACTCGGGTAAAATCCGGGTGAAGCCGGGTACATCCGCTAGTATTCTATAAATAATAACCTCTTATTTATCATTTGAGATAAAAACGAATATTCTGTAAAAATGTAGGATGGTAATATCTCCTTTTAGAAGATTGGGCCGATTTCATAACTCGGGAGGATTTTATGAAATCGTAACCGACGAGGGCCATAGACCGAATTCATGGTGTGCTGGTAAGCATTCGAATTTTCCAAAGCTGATGTTGTGGCTTATTGACTTACGCGTTCTTCGTAAAGACGGTCAAAATACTTGAATGTATTTAATATATAGATTTATTATATATAAAAGGAAGAGACGTCATGTTTTTTTCAAAAAGGAATATATTACAGATAAACACACTTAAAGCGATAAAAAAACCATAGTATATATTTATGTCATAATTTGTATATAATTGTATGCACCCCGACCCACTATGCATGTACAATGTATGATTTTCAAAGATTTAATAAAGAATAAGGTAACTGGAGGAAAGGAAGTGGCAACAAGACATAGGAAGCAGGCTAAAAGCGGGCACAAGTATAAATAACTTGTACAGTCAATACTTCCTGGCAAACCCGGATGTATCTGGTATCCGCAGAAGTTATATTAGTTCAGAGACGCCCAAATTTCCGGAGCAGAACCGGACGTACTTGATATCCACGGAAGTAAATAGAGTCGAACTAACACCCGACACTTCCTATCAGGCCGGGCATATCTTTCACCAAAGAAAGCCGCCGGTCCAATTAGGAAGCAAGAACTAAGTAGGTCAACCAATAGAAAAACGGGCACGTTCCATCCTTCGACCAATGGGAAGGAAGACAACTCGTGGTGTTAAATCGAAAAGCAAGAATTGTCAGTAACGATTTGGCTCTCATAGGAACAACACCTACAGTAGTGACTTGGCTTCCACCGAGTTCGGATCAGTAGAGTTTTGGCTTCCAAGGAGGTGACATCGGCTCTGGACCTCTCTCCCTCTGCTCATCCCGTAGCTAAGTACAATCACCGCCATGTGATCAGATAATTAACAATCAAAACTCGCTCCGCCTTCTCAAGCTTTCTTTCCTCCAAACCAGTTGCCTTTTATTTTCAAACCCCATCATGTGTCCTGATTATTCCTAACTGTGTGCTTCACTTGCCACTCAACGACTGCGTTTCAACCAATCCTCACCACTCAAACCAAACAACAAGAAATTCCGCAACGATATTGTCATAGAACGGTTAAGTCGACAGGATTCTACAACAGTGTAATACATCAAATATTGCAGTGTAATAACTTTGGATTATATTACATTTATATAAATAAATATAGAGCGTTCCTGAATCTGTAAAGATATTTACACATCCAGGCACGCCTTTTTTATTTAAACTTATTTAATGGATCGCCTTTCAGAGTGCAATAATCTTAATATAAGTTTGGAGACCGTGTTGACATCAGCAAATTTTTCTGCTCAAATATTCACACTCTCTTGGCAGGAGACATCAACGGTCTCGGCAAGGATTGACAACACAGCAAGACGGCAGCTTGGTCCTCTACTTTCAAGAAAACCAATCCAGGTTTTCCCCCCTACAGTCTGGAATTAAAAATTATCCGAATACTTTTGTTATCCACGAACTTAGTTCAGACCCACAGCAATGAAGTACAAGAGCAAAAACACAAGGTAATAAGACCAAATCGAAATAAATAAGTAAATAGTGTGTGACGTTTCGGTAAGAGCGTTGTTATTATCTTGTTTTTATAATCTATGAACATTTTTTCCCGGTCCCTGTGTGCCGTGTCATCCTGAATTTTGTCTTTCCTAATTTTCTACATTAGAAAATCATAGTTTTATCTAGTGAACATTTTTTCCCGTGTCACATTGCCGTGTCATCCTGAGATAATCTTACTTTTGATAAATAATATTTAAGATAACAAACTTAGTGATAAGAAAACTTGTTATCATCGTCACAATAGGGGCGCTGCTTGCGAGTTAAATCTACAAATCTGCAAAAATCTCTAAGGATATTCAAGATATTCATGAAATTATTTTTCAAAAACCTTCCCGGCGATATACCTAATAATATCCCAAAATTTCACGGCGATTGGATGTATGGTTTTTGAATCTATAGAGTACAGACAAACAGACAGACATTCAATTTTATATATATAGATAAGCTAAATTGTGCCTTATCAATTTTAATAAGTTTAAAACAACAAACTGGGATAATTTCTCTCGAGAATGGACTCAAAACAGCAGCCCAGACCACCACTGAGGAAATCGAAATTTCAAGAGCTACCATCCAGAAGCATATTACCGATACAATCGTAATGGGTACAAACTGGTCCAAACTTTCGTCAGCACAGCGATCTCACAAATAATTAGAAGACAAGAGGAACCAAGGTTTTAAAAACTAAAGGGAGAACATATCAAAAGTCCACTTGACCAGGTTTGATATCACAAAAAGTAAGTGATCATCTCAATAACATTCAAGGTAAAAATCTCAACAATGAGGCTGGCATAACTTCATTAACCTAATTGACCAGTCTGGAACATCAAAGATCTTTAAGCAGCCATCAAGAAGGCTTCACCCTAAAAACCATGAATATGATCCTCCCTGCCTCAAATTGCTGAAGCCTTGAAGATAACTTTGAGAATTTTTTCTCACCCAACCCTGTGGTATCAGTATTACACCTGCAGATTAAGAACTCCTATCGGCAATGGTATGAAGCCCTCTCTATCACAACACTCAACGCAATAATTGACAACACCCATTCCCGGAAAGCGTCAGGTATAGAAGGCATAACAAACATATCCTTAAAAACATATTCCTTACAAATACAAACATAGTCCACTTAACCTCAAAAATTTTCACAAAACTTGTCTAACTAACAAGTGCCTTCCCATTTTCTGAAAACTACAATCGTCAGCCAGTCAGAGTTCTTTCAATAACACTCTTGTAAATAGTCCCAGCTAACCGTTCCCTTCTTGGCTTTCCGTTGATCAATCAAGTTTATAACTTCACATTTTTAACTTAAAAAGTACTTTTACAAACAGTGTGATAACAAAATTATTCCCTATAAAAGAAAAATTAGATTTACTATTTCAATTTGAAAAATTTAATTAAAAACTAAAACACAGAGGTAATAAGAAAAGTCGGTTTTGTTATATATATATAAACAGGTTTTTGCCATGAAATAATGTCAATTACACCTTTTTTGGAGCAAAAAAAAAGCTGTATTACTTTGCATAAATTGTTATTTAAAAAAATAGACATATTTATCAATATTGTTTATTTGTTAGTAAGCGTCAGATTTTGTATGAAAATCTTCTAAAATGACTTGAATTAATTAAATAAGTTTATAGATAGCTTATTGGCTGTTAGCTGGTTTTGCTAATATGGAATAAATGTAGGGAAATATATAAATAGGATTAATAAATATAATGCCATAACTTTTCAAAAAATATTATTAAAGGAATAACATATGCTTTGGGGGACATAGTCTTTTCAGCCCAAACCTATTTAACTGAAGGGCCTGTCCCGCAAAACCTTGTATAATTATCTTCTAAAAAAAGTTGCTGCGTCACTTTTTACTCGTGTTATTGACAAAAACTCTTTAAATCATTTAGAAAGCGTTCTGTGTATTGCTCTAGGAACACACACACCTGGGCTGATTATTTATTTAATTTGATCAATTGAGTCAACACAACTAACCGTAACATCTGAAATAATAAGGAGGACTATAAAACTTATTAATTACTAAATAAAAAAAGTATTTTCATCGCATGACAATAGAGAACAACTCTGGTTACCAAAATATTGTGAAATACTTGACAAGCATGTTTTAAAAACTCTTATTGGGGATGATAT